>CAUYPK010030703.1:0-64044 GCA_963574355.1 Loris lydekkerianus
TATAAACGTATGAAAAAATGCTCATTGTCCCTAATTATCAGATAAATCCAAATCAAAACCACCCTAAGATATCACCTAACCCCAGTGAGAATGACCCACATCACAAAAATCTTAAAGCTGCAGATGCTGGCATGGATGTGGAGAGAGAACACTTTTACACTGCTGGTGGGACTATAAACTAATACAACCTTTTTTGGAAGGAAGTATAGAGAATCCTCAATTGATAACCTAGTACATGTTGGGGGTGGGGGAATGGGGGATCAGAGAGAGGGAAGGAGGTGGGGGTCACATTGTGTGACACACCTCTTGGATGCAGGACATAATTATAAGAGGGACTTTACCTAGCAAATGCAATCAGTGTAGTCTGGCTCTCTGTGCCCTCAAAGAATCCCCAACAATTTAAAAAAAATAATAAAGGAATACAGTGGAATCTAATTTGAAACTGACCTTCTATTGAGCTATTACTTTGCATGATACACACCAGATGTTGCTATTGCTGAACATCATTTGAAATTTCAAAATATCTGGAGATATCCCTATGAGTTCATTACCACACTCCAGAGGACCTGGGCACAGTTTGAGAACCACAGTATTAAGATGTTATTTGCCTTTTTCACTGCTTATAATTGCACTGGTGGTGCAAAAATAATGATGTGTAAACATCTGTCACCTGAGCACAAATCAAAGCACTGGCAATAAATCATAGTACTACTTACATTCTTTACTGCCAGGAACTGCAGTTAAAAATTCCAACTTCAAGGTCAGGTACGGTGGCTCATGCCTGTAATTCTAGCATTCTGGGGGGCCAATGCGGGTGGATTGCTTGATATCACAGGTTTGAGACCATCTTGAGCAGTAGTGAGCCCTGATATCTACTAAAAATAGAAAAACTGAGGCAAGAGAATCGCTGGACCCTGAGTTGGAGGTTGCTGTGAGCTTGACACCATATCACTCTGCCTAGGGCTTGAGACTCTGCCTCAAAAGGAAAGGAAAGGAAAGGAAAGGAAAAGCAAGGAAAGGAAAGGAAAGGAAAGAAAAGGAAAAGAAAAAAGAGCCAAGCATTGTGACAAGTGCCTATAGTTTCAGCTACTTGGGAGGCAGAGGCAAGAGAATCACTTGAGCTCAAGAGTTTGAGGTTGCTGTGAGCTATGATGCCATGGCATTCTACTGAGGGCAACAAAGGGTAACTAGTTTTCAAAAAAAAAAAAAAAAAAAAAAATCCAACTTCACTTCACATTGAAGTGACCCACAGGAACTGTATTAAAGGGCCATGGCATCAGGAAGGTTGACAACCACTGCTTTACAACATCTTTTATGAGGCACTAAAGTTATAAATTATACTAAATCCCAACAGTTGAGTACATACAAGTCTCTTTAATATTCTGTGCTACAAAACAGGTAGTATGTACAAAATACATCTGTTGCATACTGAAATGCAATGGGTGTTTCTAGAAAAAGCATCTTGGTGTGGAACTAGCTACTTTTTTTCATAGAACACCAATTTTCATTTGTAAGAACAACTCACAATTTATGATTATTTGGGCTTGAGTATTTGGAGGACATTTTCTTGTCACTGAAGTGAACTTGTCACTTCAAGGATAATAATTGGCAGTATTTGTTACTAATGATAACAAAAATTCAATTTTGAACATCTTTTATTCATGACTGTAAACTTGATGATCACCCATTACTTAAAGACTTTTCTAATGAAATTGTTAGTAATGTTGATAAATGTGATTTAATATTGCACAATGATTTGTGTCAACATTGGAAATTCTGCATAATTCATTGAACTAACATTTCCCAAATATTATTGCATAACATTATAAAAGTCCATTCAAAGTGTGAGTGACAGGAAACAAAGAACAGACAAACAGAAATAAATAACAAGGTTAAAACCTCATTATACCAATAATCACATCAAATGTAAATGGTTTATGTAGCCCAATTAAAAAGCAGGGATTACTCTTACCTAAACTTGTCTTGATATTTTCAATCTAATTTTTTCCCCTTAATGAGCATAAATACATAGCTCATTGTTTGCAGTTTGAATCTAATTCAGAGTAAGATTGAGATGTGTTTGATGAAAGACACTAGGCACCTCCTATAGATTAGATTCTCAGGAAAGAGATTATGACATACAAAGTTGTGTGCAACATCTTTGAGAGTGCTTTTGAAAAACGTACTTATAAAAATATCGGTAAGACAAGACGGGGCATAAGGAAAAGCTTACTCTCAGTACACTTGCAATTGATTTCTAAGATGATTCTATGTGGAGTTCTGAAGCTGAGGTAACAGTTCATTCTTGTCCCAAATGGGTCAAAAAAAAGTGAGTCATGCCTTTATGGGTCCACATAAGCCAACAATTGACGGCTGGTCCCTTGGGAAGGGTATAACCTTGAGCAGGGCAGTTTCCCAAAACTGAGGGGAATTCTCCAATAAGCAATCATCTATCAGGCATCAGTAGATAATGTTTGCATCATCCTGGGGATAAATGTGTTGACCTAGCAGTTAGGCACTGCTATCAATGTTTATTTATATTCAGTTGTCCAAATCAGTTCTTTCCAATCTTTCCTTTGCTGAGTAAATATCTTTATTTTAGCTGGTCTCTGAATAGCCCTTGGAAGCTAACCAGGCCCCCAAGAGTTAAACAGCCAATGCCTCACCTATGCCAGGCTTTGCCCCGGCTACCTGAAAGACATAAGAAATCAATATTTTGAGGTTCACCTGTAACCTACTCTTTGTCTTTCACTCTGTTTTGTGTTTGCTTTGGAAGACAGACAGCCTCAGTTTTATCTTTTATTTATTTTATTGACCTTTTTATATCTTCTATAATGTTTTTAATTTCTACAGACACTTTTTATTTTGTTATTGTTGCATCCTATATTTTTTAATAGAATACTGTTTTTTTAAGGCAATATCTTATTTCTAGAAATGTGATAGTTTAGGAGAAGCATTCTTCTCCCTGCATGAACTTAGGCTCCTTCAAATTGCAGTTTTACATTAATATTTTTTACCCTCTATATTTCATACTAGAAATCTTCTTCAAGTTCTCTGTTGGTCATTGAGTTCCTGGTAAAATGGCCACTAAAAAATTGGTGGGGCTTATGATTGTGGATTCCTGCAGATTGATCTTTCCGGGGTGATTTGTCACAGCACTGGCCTGAGTGCCATTTCCTCTCAGTCTTGTCAGTTTCATCAGAGAAGATTCTTTTGATCTTCTGCCTGGAAGATATAATCCTAGCTGCTAGCTTTGAGATCTGGATCGAAAACGGAGCTTGAAATTCTCAGCATTTAAGTGTAGGCTTTGAAATAGCTCCCATATTTTTGGTTTGGTGTCCTATCCCTCAACTAGGCTATGTTCCTGAGACCATTTTCTCTCTCAGGCCTTCAACTTCTTCTTCCTCATCCTGGGTGAAGAGGCATAGTCACTTATGGCAGAGAGCGACAAAAGATCTTGGTGAATCAACCTGCTTTTAAACAGAAATCCACCTTCAAGTTGACTTCGAGATGTTGCTGACTGCCAGTGATTTGTGTGCTTTGTGGGTTCTGATGCATCATTGCCTCCAGTCCCCTTCTTTTGTTCACATAAGTATTAAACAGACGCACACATATACACACATACACACATCCTACAACAAAACAATCTCAATGTTAATTTAGTGGGCAAGGGAATACCTTTAACATTGTAGCAGAAGTCCTCCAAACTTTTGATACTGGTTTTTAATTTTAATGCAATTTTAATATATATTATTATGCTTACAGAATATAATGTTTGTGATTTGGGGCCTGAGAATCCGTTGACTTTCATTGTTGATACATGACCATTTTTTAGTGTACACGTTTAAAAGAATATTTATTCACCATTGTGTGTAAATATTTTTCTTTCCATCTTAATGAGCCTATTGATCATACTACTTCAATTTTCTGTGTCTATATTCATTTACTGATGATTTAATTTTGAGTTGTATATATTTACATCACCAGTGACAATTATCAAATTAGCTACTTCTCACTATAATTCAACCAGATGTTGCTTTATATATTTAGAGAGCACATTGTTGGGTGTATATTTGGTTCATAACAGTTGTAAACTATTATTAATTTTTTCAACTTTTATATACTTTCTTTCTCCTATGTTATTGTTTTACCTTAAAGTCTATTTTTTCCTGATATTAAGATTATCTGGCTTTGTTTTGCTTTATTTTTGCTAAGACTTTCTAATTCTTTTATTTGGAGACTTTCAATCTTTTTGTTTTAAGAATGTCTTTTGTAGTCAAAATATCACACTCTAATATTATAATGTTTTAATTGAAAGGTCTTGTAATCTAGCTTTTGATGGGTTATTTTTATTTACTTACATATATAAAGTAGGCATTATATATTTCTGCATTCTTATTTAGTATTTTCTATTTACTATACATTTTATATTATGTTTTCTTCTTTCTTGCCTTTCATTGGAAATGTTAAATTTCTTTACCTGGTTTGAATGTTTTATTAAACATAGTTTCAATCTTATGTCTATTTCAACTATATTAAAATTCTTCATCATGATTATTTCTCTCCCCCATTTCTTAAACTTATGAATGTCTCTGTCTTCCCATTAAAGAAAGATAAGTACCTTAGTAGACTATATCCCTCAGTCCCCTTCCCTAGAATTTTAGGTCTAAGACTTTGTAGTTAGATTTTATAGTTAGTAAATGTATAGTTAAATTTCACTAGTATTTTGTTCTTTTCTATTGTGTTTTCTTAGATTCATTTCTCTTTTTATCAGACTACTTTCTCCAAAGTATTTTCAAGAGAACCTTTGTGCAGGAAACCTTCCAGAATTTATAAATGTCTGAGAAATATTTTATTTCATGCCTGTATTAAAATTGGGTTTTGTATATATAAATTACATATAAAATTGCAGTTTCAGAATTCTTTTTCTTAAACATTTTGAAATATAAGGCATTATTTTCTCATATCAAGTGTGGTAAGAAAAACCCATAAATTAAATTAATAAGAAAAGTTAAATATTGATCTGATCTAACACTTGTTTCTTTTATGATCTCATTTTTTTATTCAGTACATTTTTATTTTTAAAATCTTGTGTTTAATATTGTTAAATTTCACCACAATGTATTACTTATTCCTTTTTTCTCATCTATCCTGTTTTCCTCTGTTTTCTATCTTAAATCTTTCATTCTGGAAATTTCTTAGAATATTTTTTTTCTATTAGTTTTCCTTTCTTTCTTTTCTTTATTTAGAGATAGGGCCTTGCTCTGTTACCCAGGCTGGAGTGCAGTGGTGCAGTCGGAGTTCACTGCAGCCACCTACTGCTGGAGATTTTTTCATCTCACTCTCTGGAGCACCTGGGACAACAAGAGCAAGCCACAGTGCCAGACACGGTTTTATTCTCCTATTTTGACTATTACCTGAAATTTAATAATTATATTTCAGTTCTGCACATATCTTACATTTCCTTCTGTACTTTTCCAATCTTTGACTCCACTCATTGGAATAATTTCAATGAGTGGAGTCAAAGTGGAGTCAAATGGAATAATTTCTCCACTCATTTCTCGAAACACTCATTTTTCAGCTTCCTCTAATTTGCTACTTATCTATTAAATACTTCATTTCAACTGTATTTTTCTTATACAGGATTTTCAAATCTTTTTTTTTTTTTTAAACTTCTCATCTCTTATTTCACTTATTTATTTATTTACTTACTTGTTTATCTGAGACAGAGTCTCACTCTGTTGCCCTAGGTAGACTGCCATGGTGTCATAGCCCATAAGCAACCTTGAACTCTTAGGCTCAAGAAATCCTCTTGCCTCGGCCTCCCAAACAGCTGGGACTAAAGGCATCTGTCACAATGCCTGGATAATTTTTCTAGTTTCAGTAGAGATGGGCTCTCACTCTTGCTCAGGTGCTATAACCCAGTTATAACCTAAGAATAGGGGGAAGGGGGAACGGAAGGGGAAAGAGGGGGGAGGTGGGTAAAGGGAGGGGGATTGGTGGGATTACACCTGTGGTGCATCTTACAAGAGTATATGCGAAACTTAGTAAATGTGGAATGTAAATGTCTTGGCACAATAACCAAGAAAATGCCAGGAAGGCTATGTTGACCATTGTGATGAAAATGTGTCAAACAGTCTATGAAGCTAGTGTATGATGCCCCATGATCATATCAATGTACACAGCTATGATTTAATAAAAAAATTAATTAATTAAAAAAAATACAAACTTCTGAACTCAAGCAATCCAATTGCCTCAGCTTCCCAAAATGCTAGGAATATAGGGACTTATCTCCATTTAAAATTGTCACATCTATTTGAGAATATTTATTATGCTCAATTTAAATTATTTTTCCGTCTAGTACATTCATTCTTGTCCTCTAGTATAACTTGCCCATAATACCTTTATTTGAGAGCAGGTAACTCATAAATTTCTTTTTTTAATCAGTTATCAGGTGTTATTTCTCTGGAGCTATCACTGTCTTGGTTAATGGATTGTCTAAAGAAAGAAGCTAAGCCCTAGATCCTGCTTTGTGACATTCCTGAAACATTTAAAGGAAATATGCTCAGAACAGAGAATATTGGTATTAATTCTAGGCTCAACAACCTCCCCTTGGTTACCCTCTTATCCAGCTAGTTTGTCTTTTCAGTAGAAGTTCCTGTTCTGTTCTCCTAGCACTGCTCTTATCCAAGAGTTCTTCTCCTTGATTGTAATAACGGAGTTTATGCGGCAACAGGGGAGGGAAGAAAAACTGTTCTAGTTCATCTGCAGTCATTGGCTTCCTATCTCCTGCACTGGAGGAGAGGAATGTCACCCTCCAACACAGGCAGACCTGGTGTGAAATTGCTCAATTTTTTCTTTGCATTAATGATGAAACGGGCAATGGTCCTGTCAGGGCACTGTTGTGATGAGAAAAAAGCACAATATAAAGGTGTTGCCCAACCCATCCTCCGTTGTACATAAACCTCATCTTCTCTGAGCTGCTGTTCCCTCCTCCACCAGAATGTCTTTGTCTTCCCTTGCCAGGGGCTTGTCAACATTGTGGCATTATTTTCTCAAATGGACCAATTTCACCTCCTTGTTACATTTGTGGCATATTCAGGATTGGACTTGGGAGAGGAAGTAAGATACTGTGTTATTTTAATATCTTGCCAGGAATGGGAAGTGTCCCTAACACTTTTTTTTTTTTTTTGCTAGTTTTATTTATTTATTTATTTATTTTTTATTATAGATAAAAATATGCACCATAGATGTGGCCCAACCCATCACCCTCCCTCCACCCAAACCTCCCCCCTCCCTTCCCCTTCCTTAGGTAAGAAGTATCTTGGAAACATCAAGTATCTTGGAAACATCAGAGATCAGAACCACTAATTGTAGTCATGAGAATTAAGAGCATCAAGTCTCTATTTAAGGAAAATGAATACTCTTATGTCTCGTGCGATTGAAATGCGATAGAAATTATAACAAATTTTAATTGAATGAATGAACAAATCTATAGGTAAAATAATTTTGTCTATACAATAATAAAGAAAAGATAGGCACCAAAGGGATGAGAGTACATTGAAATGAGTCCCTAGTTCCTGCTGGTGAACTTGCAGAATGGCTGAAAAGATCTCCAGGAAGAGAGTCATGACAACACGTAAAAGCTGAGGGTCTGCAGGGTACAGTGAGCCATGTGATGTGGACAGAGTGCAGGGCTGTGAGAGCAGAGAGGCAGAGGGCAGCCGCTTCTTAGGAAGCCAGGAACTTAACACTGTGATAAGAAGACAAAGCTAAATGCCATCATTTGTAATCCATATGGAACCTCTTGCCTAAGTTATAGGAATCCTTAAAATTGTTTTAAGGTAATGTTTTTGGAATGGACTAACTACGAGGTCAGACAATTAAGTTCATGAACTCATCCTAGAAAAAGTGCTTACCTACCTCACTGCTGAATATCTGACTATAGTCAGCAGATGGCCACAGAGGGTACTTTGAAGGTGACCATAGTGATATTCAGCAATAAGGCATGTAGCAGTTTTTCTAGGATGAGTTCATGAACTTAGTTATCTGACCTCATATACTGGATTATTTTCATGCTGCCATGAATTCAATCCCTATGAAAGTCTGTGGAAACTTTGAAGTTGTTGATTCATTCAAGTAATCAGCCTCCTTAAGAGGTCAGCATAACAGGGAAGTATAAACATACACTGTGCGGTCAGACATGCCTGGGTTTTAAATCCTGCTTCATTTCTCTGTTCAACAAGCTACGTGACTTTGAGCACTGGCTTAAACCTCTGAGTGTCAGTTATTTATGTAGTGGTATTTTGTCTTATATGACTGTTAAGTGTTTTGAATGAGGTAGTCTAGAAGATGTTCAATAAATGTTAAATTTTAAGAAAGAGCCATTTGGTATATTATTTATGTTATAAAATGATAGTTTCAAATCAAAAGGTTGATTTCCTAGTCAGAGAAATTATTTCTTTATTCTGACATGGGGGTGATTTATTTCACGTATTTTTAGAAATGAATTTAATTAACACATCGTGGGTGCTCAGTAAACCTATGTTAAATTAATGAACATATATTTTTATGAAATACCACATTGTTCTGGACTACAAGGCAAGTACGATGCTGCCACGTTAAATAACATAACTTACATAATTGTTCTAGAAAGTCTTTTCAAGACAGTTGCGTTTCATTTTATTCCCTAAAATATCATCCACCCTTCCTATCTGCCCCGGAAGACAAAATGCCTTACTCTTTTTTGTATAATTGAGGCTCAAAGATAGAGTAATAATTTAAACCAAGGTTTCCCCTCACCTAAGTAAAAACCCTTACCAGTAGTCTCTGGTAGTGCTACTTCCTTTTCTATACTTAGGCCAATGGGCCTTTTGGTGGAAACTCACTAGAATTCTTTCTGTTGTTACGTGATCTAGCAATGAAAGCTGTGTTGTCCTAGTTTTCTAAATCTCCGGGAAAGGAGTTTCTCTGTATGCAAAATGCATGCAGCTGTCCGAGCAATCGGCTCTGGGAGAGGCCAACAATTTTACAGTTAAAAACCAGATGCGATTGAAAGTGTCGACAAAAAGCAGGGTCATGGGGTCAAGCGCTGATTTTCCAAATCAATTTTTAAACTGTCTCTGCTGATTAGGGCAATGGCAGTATCCATACACTTCTTGAGGGAACAGAAGCTAATTCATCTCAGCTTAGATAACTCGTCCATGAAATATTCTGCTGAACTCATCCCTTCCCCACCCCCTGAATTTTTTAAAACATTTTGGAGGGGAACTGTGGGAATCATCTTTCCCAGAACACTGGCAGATTTTTTTTTAATTCCATTAATGGAAGTCTGATGCCAGTTCAGAATGCTTTTTAAATAATATCCTAACGGGTGCCTTTATTTTCTTTTCTTTTTTTTTTTTTATTTATTTATTTTTTTTTATTATTATAGATAAAAATATGCACCATAGATGTGGCCCAACCCATCATTTTCATAATTTCACAGCTTAGCACAGCTAAGAATCCAGTTCTCTGCAAACATGTTAAAAGGTAAGGAGCCATTGTGTTTTCTTCCTCATGACTGTTAACCTGAACTAAGAGTAGTTGCTGAATGGCGCTGTCCTGCATGAAGAAATATGAGGAGGGAAGCCCAGCTTTTTTTTCCCCCCTTTTTCCAGAGAGTCATAGCAAAGAGCTGTGGTTCTGGATAATTTCCCATGTTCTTTCTTTTTAAAATGAGGAATCCTGAAAATCAGCCTATAGTATGAAATGACTCACATTCCAGTCTTCTTTCCAAAGAAATGGACAAAGCGGGATATATTTTGTGTTGCTAAAATGGGCAAAACCAATTGTTTCCTCCCAAGCTTGAATGTGTCTACGCCCCACCCAGTGACCTCGCATGGCTTCCACCTGGGGCAAGTGACACAGAAGCCTGGATTCACTAGTCTTGGGGAGACTGCAGGAGACCTCAGCTGACTCTCAGGAGGAATGATGAAGCGTGTTAAAGGCGAATTCTTTCTATTTCCTTTATGAAAGAAAGTTTCATAGGGGAAAAAAGAATTTATAACTAAAAACCATCCCGACGTTCTCCCACGGATACCAGTGCCTCTCTTGCTTCATTATTTATACCACTCATGGCTGCCACCAGCTTTATCCAATTGGGAACAGATATATAGTAACTATTAAATTTGACACTTAAAAAATTAAAAGAATCATGCCTAATCTTCAGTGTCTTTCTAACCAATATACTGAGACTATTTTCTCATATGATGCAGTCCTTTAAAAGCAAATATGAATGTGTTGTGAACAGGAATAGCCTTTTTAACGTCACACTTGACTCCTATATATGTATATATTATATATATATATATATATTTTTTTTTTTTTTTTTTTTTTTTTTTCAGTTTTTGGCCGGGGCTAGGTTTGAACCCACCACCTCCGGCATATAAGCCTTACTCCTTTGAGCCACAGGCACCACCTTGACTCCTATATTAATGCCACTGGCATGAAAGTCCTGAGTTCTTGAACATGCAAGGGTGGTCTGCAAGGTAAAGGGAACTCAGGCTTCACTTGATGTTAAGCCTCTACCCTTATCTAGGTAAATATTTCCTACTAGATAATAAGGCATGCCTCCCTTCAAAGTAGTACAAACAATATTTTGAAAGGAGTTTTAACACAGAGAACACAGTATCAACAAACAGGACCTTCAGGACGCAAAACAAGCCTGAGAATTCTATAATATCTCAATTTCTTACATCTCCATTCAGACAACTACACACCCAGCTAGGCATACGATGATATGATAAGTACAACAGCATTGGGATAAATGGGGATCCACAGTGAGCATGCGGCCAACACTTCAGACTGGGGGTGTCAGGACTGCTTAACACAGAAGAGGCATTGAAGCTAGCTCCTGGATGATGAGTAGAGGGTTTTCTAGCCATGAAAGAAAGGAAAATGTGATGGGCAGAATGTGAAAATGACATCAGTGAACTTGCCCTTTTATAATTCCCTCCCATCATTGTTTGTGAAATCTGTAAATATAATGAGCTATTACTCCCATGATTACATTATGTGTATGATAAAAGGGATTTTGCAGATATAATAAAGGTCCCCAATCAGTTTTATCAATCAAAAGGAGGATATCTGGTGACTCTTTAAAGGAGCCTGCCCCTTTCTACAGACAGGGAGATTGAAAGTGTGAGAGGGCCCATGGAGGGGGCCACGTAGCAGGACCTGCGAAAAGCCTCTGGGAGTGGAACCCGGGACCTGGGCTCTACAGCTGTAAGGAAATTAATTCTACCAACCACCTGAATCAGCTTGAAAGTAGATCTTTACCTGGTTGAGTCTTCAGCTGAGTCTGACACCTTGGTTTCAGCCTTGTGAGATACTGAGCAGAGAACTCAGCTCTGCTAGGCCTGGATTTCTCTCCTATGTGAACCACTCAGTGTTATTGTAAGTCTCCACAGCAGTGATGTTCTTTTCTTTTCTCTTTTCTTTTCTTTTCCTTTTTTCTTTTCTTTTCCTTTTTTCTTTTATTTTTTTGTCTTTTTCTCTCCCTTCCCTTCCCTTTCCTTCCCTTCCCTTCCCTTCCCTTCTCTTCACTTTTCTTCTCTCTTCTTTTCTTTCAGACTGATATGAGGGTACAAATGTTTAAGTTATGTTGTTTCCATTTCTAAGGTAAAGTTCAAGTTGTAATTGAGCTCTTCACCCAGGGGGCTACCACAATGATTTTCACCTGTTGTGCCATAGCACACTCATGTACTATGAGAGGACCTAAGGTGTGCTGCAAAAATTTTGAAAGATAATTAATTAAATTACTTTTGAAAGAAGTTCAAAACACAGCAAGTATATTCTTTTTTTACTCTTTTTTTTTTTTGATCAACATAATTTAAGTGTGCCATGTGCCCCAGAAGTTTAACTAACTATAGTTTCAAGTGTGCCATGAGATAAAAAGGTTGAAAAACATTACAGCAATAGAAATATTAAAACAGAAGAAAATCCTACAAAGAGGTAGTAACATGGGGTACCTTGTAGGTGAGAAGGCATCAGGAAGGAGGTGGCGTGGCCACTGTCCCCCGTGGCTGACAGACATCTCCTGCTGAAAACGACATGCAGGGACATACAAAGTTAAGTTGGAATCCCTTTGGGAGAGTCCTATACTAAATAGCAGAAACTGGATTTTAGGCACAGAAGGAAAAGGGTTAGGTCTACATTTAAAAGCATAAGTGGTGGAAGAATAAAGTGAATTGGAGGAAGGTGGTCCTAAATACAGGAAGACTGATAAATATGGTAATTATCAGGGCAAGAAATGCTAACAGCATATTATCAGGTAGGGCTATGAAAATGAAAATGAGGGGTTGTCTCCAAGAGACATTTAAATGACCTGACATTTTGTTTGCATCACTATTGTAAATTCCTCTGAAAAAACATAATAGAATTGTGGACCTTCTCGCTGAATAAAATCTCAAGGAATGATCTGGGGATAGAAACAACTTAGAAAACACTGAGTTGCTCCAATGAAAGCAAGTAGGTTTAAGCAAAATAACATGAGCTGTGTTATTTGTTTAATTCTTTATCTCTGTGTATAAGTTCTACGTTCATGGCATAGTGATTTGATTGATCCATGGCACTATTTCAAGACAAAGTAGATAAAGTATACATCGAACTGAGGTGCGTTGTTCATCTTGTGTAGCCTTCTGCCTTTGGATAGGCAAAATATTATTATTTATGTGAAGTATAAGTATAATGACAGTCACCAGGCAATCAGCAGACACGAGAGGGTGACTAGAGTACCATTCTGCAGACTCATGCGTTTTTCATTAGGCCGTCAATAGCAGGCAGGCAGTTGGTAGTAGGCCTGAGAAGCTGGGAGACACATTAGCCACAAAAACACAGTCACAGGAGAAATACACCCATGGGAGTTTCTAAGATGAGTGAAAAATGCAGGCAACAATAAGCATTTTCATTGTTCAGTCTTTGCTGTATTTAAATTGAGTATTTAACATAAAATAGTTAGCTTCTGTTCAATTCAAACAGCTTTGCAAAGCAGGCTCAGATTCAAACTTAAAGAACTATGTTTAATGTTTTTTCAAAACTAACCCAGAGTTGAGATTTAATTGCCCCCAGGGCCTTAGCAGCACCATTGTGCTCACTGGCATTATCCCTAGAATCCAAGATGCTGCATATTCCTATCATGAGAATATCCATTTATATTCAACCCTTTTAAGGATCCTGTAGAAATAGCACAGGAGCTGTGCTGCTGTTCCCTGATGAGAATTATGACTGCATGGATTATTTTTCTTATTTCTAGCTAATCTTTAAAAAAAAAAAAACACCCAGTTTCATTATTTTGGGTCCTGACCTAGATGAAACATTTGCTTGCACACTTACGTGCTTTCAGAAATTCTGTGGCTGGAACAGAGCAGGTAGCTGGTGTCGTGGGCTTCCTTTGGAGTCACCAGGAACAAGGTGCAGAGTGGGGACTCGCTCCACCTGCACAGGAGTGATAAGGATCAACAGCCTCATACCAGGGTAAAAATACGTTCATGTCTGAAAATAACATACCTTTGGTTTCCATTTATATTCAACCCTTTTAAGGATCCCGTGGAAATAGCACAGGAGCTGTGCTGCTGTTCCCTGATGAACTGAGCATTTGTTGCCCTGGAAAAAGAATCCATCCTGTGGGGGTGTCAAGGGCAGCTGAATGAAGACCAGAAAGAATGAAGGATTACAAATCAAAGCCCTGCCCCCAATTGCATGTGATTTCCAATGAGTGCAGAATTATTTTTCCTTTTTGTTTGACTGTTGCCTACTTTCCTTCCCTGGGAGGATATGAGGCCATGCGTGCTCTGCCCAGCCCGTGCTGTCCATGTGCCCACCCAGGGCATAGCTGGCCCTCTGTTCTCGTTGGGTGTCATTTTCTGCAGCTCCCAGGAGCTGGTCAGTGTTCTTCGTGGTTTTTCCAGGTGGTGCTAAGAAATGTCCCATTGAAACTCTCTAGACACTTTAGAAAGACTTCTTTTTGGTGGATCATGCTATTTCTGGGGATGCTCTGGAAATTATAAGTGGAGTCCACATTTTGGACCAGGTTCCAATATGAAGCAACACAATCAGCTATAATCTGGCCTGAACCTAACAGAATATTACATCATGATTAACTTGGGAATTTAGTGTTTACATGTTTAGGCTTAATCATACTTTAACCCCATGGAATTGACCACACACAGAAAAAGCTCCCATTGACGTCCCAGCAAACAGTTTGTGAGAGGAGTTTGCTCTCAGTGCCTGCGCTGCCTTGGCGCCCACATGCCTTTCAGGAGATTACTACATCTTTCCCCAATTCTGACCTTAGCACTAGGGTAGCTCTGCCAAGATCCCACAAGCTCCAGTCCCACGGGCTTGCTGCTGAGATCCTGTAGAGTCATACCACTGGCACCGCCACAGAAGGAGCCACACCCCGCACAAAGCGGACCCAGAGAGCTCACTCTGCCCATTTTCCCAGCCCATCGAAAAGGAGAGGCATGTAATCTAAAAAGCTCAAAGAGAAGATGAGGGGAGGGGAGTAGCAGCGCAGCCAGCCACACTCTGTTCAGCCTTTGGTGTCCCACATTGCATCACCTCCGTGGGGCCTGACCCACCCGCCTCACTCCCACCCTTTGTCTGCTGCCACAGGCTTTCATCATTTCTCCTGTCATTGAGCCTACTACACTGTATCATGCTTACACTTCTCTCTCCTCCACTGGACTTCATGCTTCTTGAGGGCAGTGATTATCCTGCTTTATCCAATCAAGTGACATTTATTGACCTCCTAAGTACACGGGCATTGTTCCAGGCACCGGAGACACAATACTGAGCAAGACAGGCAGAGCCCCTGCTACAGTAGAACTCGATTCTGGGAAGGGAGAGACACTTATAAATGTTTTCTCTACATACTTTTACATTCCCAGATTCCAACATGTCTCTTATCACATACTCAAAATGTAAAAGTATATATATATATGTACATATATATATACACATATATACATATATATATACATATATTTTTTTTTCTTTTTTTAATAAAAAACTTTTATTTTTGGAATGACCACTAGGTTATTTACTCAAAGGCATGTGAAGGTGAGACTCAATTGAGTGTGAAGTAAGTACTTCCTTTTCTCCTGCAATACTATATGGGCAGCGGTTCTCAACCTGTGGGTCGCAACCCCTTTCTAATAATGAAAATACACCGTGGCCTTAGGAAGATTGAGAACCACTGCTATATGGGAGTATTACTGGCTTCACACCCATCTTCTGACTGTTGGAGGACCCACCAAGCTAGTCCTAGGAATGCCACAGGGCTTAGGACAACCCACAGGGATGGCGCTGGCTCTAGCTGTCACCCTGTTGAATAGGCATATCAAGGAGGGTGGCTGCACCCATGACCGGGCTGGAGCAAGTGGCATGTGAGTGCCAACATGGATAGCATGGGACTCACAAAGGCCACAGTGAAACCCCACTGCCACTGTTCCACCTGGCTGGGTTTCTGAGATTCTGTGTGTGAGACCCTGCAGACCCTTGCCAACATTCTGTCTGCCCGCCCACGCAATGGAATTTGAGGTTCTACTTTCATTTCTTGTGATCCTTTGGACTCCACGTGCTGTCGCTTCCTCTCATAGCAGATACCTATGTGATGCCATTGTCATGTTCTTTTGAATCCGGGCCCTGTTTTCTTCCAAGTGAGCCAGGTGAGGCTGTTTATATGGCTTCCTGGTCATAGGTTTGGGGAGTGGGGAGAAGGGGGGAGGACTGACCTAAGAAAGGCCACCAGGAGGGGGTTTTTTTGTTTGTTTGTTGTTGTTGTTGTTGTTGTTTTTCAGGAGCTATTAGGAGGTGCCAAAGAGTGATGGTATTTTGATCCTCTGGGTCATAATATATAGGGAAAGGTAGATGGTGTCTTGAACAGAATTTATAATGTAATCAAATGAAATGATTTCTTTTGTTTCCTTCTATGCCTTCAAAATTTGATCTGGCCTAGGCAAAATGAAATTGCTGTGGGTCAATTTTCTGATCATTGACAGGTCCTAGAGTCCCTTTATGTTACACATATAGTCCCAATTTACAAATGACAATGCTGAGTCCAAAATGCTAATGAAAACTTTGAACTTGATTTAAAGTAAAATATTCTCTCATACACCAATTCAGTTAGGCCTGCTGCAGGCTGGGAGACAGCGGGATGGGGTGGAGAGGGAAGACGTGGTTGACTTGTTCTGTGTTTCTCTAACACGTACTTCTAACCAGCCTCCTCCCAAGCCTGTTATCTAGTTTCTGATCCTCTGGGATCAGAGTTATGGGTGGAAAGGGAGGAATGCTAAAGAGTATAAAATATGTGTGCTTAAAATGATCCTCAACTAAGCTGGCTTCATGCTATCTGGATGGCAGATGTTTAAAACCATCTCTGCCTCTTATATTTACTTCCAAGTTTTTCTTGGACATTCCCAATATCAGAGAGCTGTCCTGTAGTTCTCCTTACCAATTTTGGTGAATTTCTTGTGAGTCCTTCTACAGCCCCCAGGAACATACTTTCACCTCCAGTTTCTTACTCCTGGGGTTCTCTCCACTGTTCGTAGTGGCCTTCGTGGGCACACAAGACCCACTCTGGCTCTTCTCCCACATGGTCCCCTCCAGTCCCCCAGAAATGTGGACACCTCTCTTATCTGGTGTCTTAACAGACTCTGGGAGGTTGGCACTGAGACTCCTCCATCCCGCTGTCATGGTGACTGCAGCTTTCCCAGCTGTCACTCAGACATAGTTGTTTATGTCTCCCTGGCCAGACAGCTCCCAAGATGAAGCCTCCTGAGGCTTGAAGGGAAAGAGGTGGCTCACGTGAGGAGCTCATGACAGGAAGGGGGCTTGGAAAGGAGTTACGCTAAAGAAACCTCTCTAAAAAATGCTTCCCCCCTCCCACAGTCAGAATCTCTCCACCACTTCAACCCTTTTCTAATACCTTCACTCTGTTAGGAGAATCTAGGAGTTCTTAGAACTGGCCTCCTGTCCTTTACTTGGCAAATTCTACACGGGATAATTTGGCCCTGGAATTCCACCTTTATTTTACATTGGTGACTCACTGGAAACATCTACTGAAATACAGTAGAACTTCCATAGCTGCACATCTCCCTACACTGACCACCTCCCTAAGTTAACCTAATTTTCATAGATCAGCCACGCACCATACGTACATATCAGTACAATAAGCCTAGCTCCTTACGTTGATCACCTCTGTATGCTGAGCAGTTTGTTACAGTTCCGGGGGTGGTCAAGTTACAGAGGTTCTACTACATTTTACTGATAATGTATAATGTGGAGCTGTCAAAGCCTGGAGAGATCTTATTTGGGAGGACAGAGCCAAACAGAGAAATAGAGACAGAGACATAATCTAGCCAAACTTGGAACTGGAAATATTCCTCTGACCTCTCATATAATTACCTTATTTAGCCTCTGCTGGTTTGTATTCAGCTTCTGTTAGTTGTGACCGGAAAGAGTCCTTCTTAACACCTCGTTCCTTTTCATGTAAGCCATGGGCCAGGTAAACTAGCCCAGCTTTTGCCTTGGAAGTTGTCTCATGTTTTCCGTCGTCCACTTCTTTGTTCAATATTTCCTTTGCAGGTAACATTCCCCCCCCCCCCTTCACTTACCCTGCCTTCAATCCCTCATACAGCAGAGAGGACCCATTACTGTTCTACTTTCATGTTTGTCCATGAGTGGGAGCTCACAGGTGCCTGCAGAGCAGAATACCTACTTGGTGACTGCCTTATGGCAAAAGAGCTTCCCAGGTTATTTTAGTAGTTAAAGTTGAGGCCTGTAAATCACATCTGAGAGAAGAGTACTAAAACATGAAGAACTAAATTGTTTTGTATTAAAATGTAACAGGGATCTGGGGGTTGGTTGCTGACAAGTTGAGGGAAAAAATGTAGGATGTACAGGCACTCTCTGGATTACAAACAAGGTGGGTTCTGTGGCTGCTTAGGTTCTTAAGTTGAATTTTTATGTAATATGGAACAGGTACATTTACCTATTACCTGCAATAGCCCCCATTCCTAAGCACAAGCTGTACGTTAGTTGGATGTTTATAACTCGGGAACTTACCGTAGTAGCCTCCATCTGTAAGTGTGGGTTTTAACTCAGAGACTGCCTTTAAAGGAAGGAGTTTCTGGAAGACAAGGGAAGAATGTGGCAAGGACCCCTATTTCTCCACCAACATTTCTTCTCACTTTCCTTTGTAGTAAAAGAGACGGGGTTTAGTGTGTGCCTACCTGGGTGAGTACTGCATTTCCTAGCACCCCTCAGTTTGGGCTTAGAACTGAATTCTTGCCCATGGAATGTGGGCAGAAGCAGAGTATACCTCCCCTGGGCACCATACCTGGACAGTAAGTATTCCGTTCCACTGTCTTCCCCCTCCCTGCTGGCCGTAACTGCATCCAGCCATGTGAACCATACAGGGCTCAGAAGCAGCAACTCACAACCAGGTCCCTGAATGATTGTGTGAAACAGAGCCAAAGCTAGCCTGGAAATCTTACTTCAGACTGTTATGTGAAAAAGAAAGTTTTTCCATTCTTTGAGTCATAATACCAGGGGATCTTTTTATTCCACCAGCCTCGCCTTACTCTAACTATAGCCGTCCATTAATGGCAAGGAGGCACCACAAACAGAATGACTGGCAAGGTGGTTCCTGTGTCTGAAGGGACTAGGGGAGCTAGGTAAGAGCTGATACAAAATTCAAGGGGGCGCCAATTCTGTACCGTGGTACCACCAGCCTCTGTGATCTTAAAATCTGAACATCATGCAACCTTACATTGGTGGTGTTTTGAGAAACCGAGGACAGAAATAATGTACAACGGAGAAAAAAATGTTCTTGAGAAAATGAGACACAGAGAATGAATTGAAAATACAGTTTAAGCAAGAAATTGTACTCAAGAGACACATATACCGTGAAAGACCTCTGAGGTGTACTGAGGCAGATACACGCCTTTGCAGGATATGGAAGACAGAGATTGAAGTCAATTATCTTAAATAATTGCAAAATAACCCCAGGAGGTTGGAAGATGAGATTAGTCAAGCAGAAGAGACCTGGGTTATATTTTCTTCATTGTTCAAATCCTTCCTGTCTCTTGGGGTCCAAGGCAAGCGTCACTTCCTCCATGAAGTGCCACAAAATGTGTCATCTCCACCTTTGGATCAGCATGCCAGGGGATACTTTGGGAACTTCCAAAGTTCCATGGACAGGAGCCCTGTTCCCTAGTGGCCAGCCCTATTTAGTGAATATGGCATTCAGCTTTACATCATTATAAATTAAAAATATAATTTATGAAAAGAGTGTTTTGCTAAGGACAGGCTGGTTTATAAAGTGCCATTATAGCCTACCATATGGCCTCCAAATGACCGTGGACTTCTTATATGCTCTGTGTGGAGAAAATAGGTTAGACAATTAAGTTCAAGAACTCATCCTAGAAAAAGTGATATATGCCTCACTGCTGAATATCACTACTGTAACCAGATGTCCAAGGGGACTACTAAGAAGGTGACCGTAATGATACTTAGCAATAAGGTATGCAGCACTTTTTCTAGTGTGAGTCTGTGAACTCAATTGTCCTGGTATAATGCTCTTCTGTGTCAAGGGAGCATGACGAGTGCCTCCGTCTGTGGGTGCACTAGCCTAGATTAATGTCAGAAAGATGAACTCGAAGTCCTAGAGCCCTTCCCTGCATGTCAAATAATGAATTTGCTTTCTTTTTCCCCTTCTTTCAGGAAAGAACTCCTATTTCACCTTCCTCAGCAGTGGAATAAGTGCCTCAAAACAGCCACGGCTGATGAAAACTCAATTTCCAAATACATTCCATGGCTTATTTGTGGAGGGAAATATTCTTTACCTTTTGAACTTTCAGTTAGCTGGCAAAAGCAAATGGCAAGCCTTTTTTTTTTTTCTCTCTCTCTCTCTTTAATTAAACAGGAAAAAATATCACACCCTGACTTGCCTGGTAACCAAAGTTAGGGCTTTCTGATGATCACTTCACAGATGTGAGGCTGGATGATGCGGATGAGGCTGGATTATTGTAATGGTGACACTTTTGTTATCTTCCTAGAAACCAGCAAAAGCCAGAGCTTCTGGAAGGGCGTGGTAAGAAGTGTAAACAACCATTCATTTACTTTGTACGCCATATATAACTTTGCACCACATTGACTATAAATCAAAATCTTTTGAAAAAAATCACCATATCCCTTTCTGTATGGGCCTGTGAAACTGCTCCCGCTAATCCAACAGAGAGATGCCTGTGGTTTCAGAACCCTGGGATGTTCCATTCCCTGTGCCACATGCATGTGGTTTAGTTAATGACCCGGGTGTCTACTGAAGTTTGTGACCATGGATTGTTGCAGAGCTCTACCTGACTCCATTCTCTTGGAGAAAATGAAAACATTCTTGCCATATTAGTCATGCTGCCCCCCCTCCCCCCTTTTGTTAATACACAGGAAATATTTCTCTCCAAGGGCACATAATTTGGCCAATAGCAGCTTCCTAGGTTCGGAGCAATTTCACCACCTATCATGAGTTCTCCAAGATAAAGTTTGTGGTAGCACAGTTTTAGCAGTGAAAATGTCACCAAGTTGCATAAAATTAAGGCATGCTTTGGCACTCAGTCATTCTGCAAATATTTTGTGAGCAGAGTTCACTGGGGTCAATGGGATGAACTGGATCATACTTATTCCTTATCCTTAGAATTTACTCATGACCCACACCAAGTCACAAAGGCACTATTTTGTTCTTTAAGGTGTATTTGAATATTGAATTATGTATAACAGTGTAAGCAGCATGGCTCTCTTATGTTGGAGTGGCCACCAAGCTGGACATGAGATCCAGGAGGCTGCTACTGGGGGGCTGAAATTATCCCATTGGCATCAAAATGTTCAACAGCAGAAGCCAAGCTCCTAGTGCTAATGAATTTGCAAACAAGATTGTGTGCCGTTCTCCCAATTAGTATTTAGTCATTTGGAACCTGAATACAACCTATAAGGCAGGAAATCCAAGTCTGAAGCTGTCTACATAACTCAAATGAGCCAGATAAAAAGTGGAGGGTAGAGGAAAGAGTTGCCATAGTCTACACAAAGCCAGTCAATGTGTTATTGGGTAAAGATTGGTGACTCATCTGTGATGGTCAGTTTCATGTGTCAGCCTGGCAAGGCTACAGTAGCCAGTTATTTGGGTAAACACTCATCTGGGTGTTGCTGTGAAGGTATGTGGAAATGTGATTAACATCTATACTGAGTTGACTTTGTGTAAAGGAGATTATCCTGGATTATCTGGGTGGATCTGATCTAATCAGTTCAAAGGCCTTAAGAAGGAAACTGAAGTTTCCCTGAGGAAGAAGAGATTCCACCTGTGGACTGGAGGATGAGCTGTTGGCTCAGAGTTCTCAGACTGCCCTATGGATCTGCGACTTGCCTAGCCAATCCCTCTCCCCCTTTAATCTTTGGAGTAGATGTCTCTCCCTTCTGTGAATTCTTCTTGGATTGCTTTAACAGAATTCATCTTGGTTTATTTACTGAAAGCCTTAAAGTGACATCACATGTACTATTTTTGTGACATATAGCATCAGTCACCTCCTTCTACAAATACATATCTGAATGCCAATGAATTCTGGAAGATCAGCTGTGCCTTACATGTACCTGGCATCTGGCAGCCATGAGCACAGTGCTCCATAACGGTAAATTTTCGATTCCTGTTTGTTGGAGAAAGGAATGGATAGGTATCCTTAGTCACCCGCTTGGTCAATGAAATGAAGGAAGAAGAGGAAAAGGAACAAAGATGCTTTACCAACCTGAGAAACAGAGAGAGGAGAGCAAAGAGAAGCAAGACCGTCACAACTGTGACCTGCACAGCCTCCCCTCGAAGCACCAAGGTGGGGGCACAGTGAGGAATGTGGTCCGATGGCTGGTTTGGTTAAGGAGGTTTCCATCTGAAGAAGCTTCCTTGCCTTTTTTTCTCTAGAGTACTATAAATAGGAAGAAATAGGGGGTAAAAAGAAAACAAACTTGTTTTTATTTCTTTTCTTATTCATACTTTTCATCATAACATTTATCACCATCTATTGTATATTTATCTCTGTATTGACTGCCTCTCCAACTAGAATACAAAATCTTGGGAAATGAGAACTTGATCTGTTTTGTTCATCACAAATCTCCCAATTTCTAGAACAACATCTAGCTTAAGCGAAGTTTTATTCTGGAATTTGTGTGCCTTTCCCCCAACAGGAACCCAAACTGAAATACACAAATGCCATTGAAAAACAACTTGAATTTTCAAAAACAATGTAATAAATTTGTACAAATACAGTTTCCATGTTGCATTGGTTTCCAGACACTCTTGAGCAAAGAGTACTGCTTTCTATAATGTTCATGTTCAATAAAACCAGTGTATAGTGGACTTTGGAACAGTCTGTAATTTTACTGAATGCTTCCATCTAAGGGAATCACAACTTTCTCCCACTGTTATTTATTATTTCCTACATTTATTGCTTTTTCAAAACTCAGAAATTCCGGTGAAATTTAAAACAGCTTAATTAAACTTCAGATGTGTGGTTCTGATAAGCCTGGCACAGAGCCAGGGCATTCCAAGATTCTCAAATAGCATAATCTAATTAATTTTTTTTTTTTTTTCTAGAACACAGAGGTCATAAACACACAGTAATCTGAAACACTTAGTGTCCTGCCAGCTGGCGTCTTCTCATTTCCAGTTTCCCTGCACTGTAATTTTGCTGCCATTTGTGAGAAACTGTGGGTTCTCCACTTTAGTAGATTGTATTAAGTTACATGCTATTCAATTGAGGTATTTTTTTAATGAACTAATTACATGTTAGTTAATAACAGAACATGGCTTCAACAGTCAACTGTCGAATATCACTTTTAAAGAAAATCCTTCAATCTTACCTTAGGAATGTCTGGGAACAGAATTGACCTATGGAAACAATGTGACCATCAGCGTCAGTGAAACTCACTAGCAGTGAGTTATTGAGTTATAGATAAATGTATGAGTATTGAATGTCGTGTTATTAGCAATAACATTGACAACATAGACAACTTCCATAAAATGCACATTTTTGTTTTTCCTGCTCAAATAATGTTTTCTGTGAATGTTGTCCATGGCTAATTTTGTTAAAAAGATGGTGAAATCTTACTAAGTAGATGCTATGCTCCAATCCAAAGTTGTGGCTATAAAGGTGGTGCCTTCTGCAATGTTCACTTTTACAATTAGCTTATAATTCTTCCACCTCTAATTCAAAGTCTGATACATAATCATCTCACTGAGCTTAGATAGTGACGATTTCACAGATGCTGATGGGTCTTCTTTTGAAGACAGGGTTTGTCTTTCTAGATATGCTGGTTTGAGACCTGTTTGCCTCAGATCCGTTCATCACCCTCTTCTGTTCTGCTTTGCTTTGCAGAGCTGGGTTTTCCAGACACCCATGGCGATCACTTCTGTGTGTGTTCATTTCATGAGAAAAAACGCTAGTAGAAGGTTGGACAGTACAAGAAACAGAAGGAGGCCAAGCCGCTTCTTCTGCTTGCAGTGGCACCTTTGCGGCGGCCACATCTCTCCCAGCTGCCGGTAGGCTCTCCATCCTGTGTCCAGCTCAAAGGAGGTAGAAGCTTCCTGCCTTGGCTGATTTCTGGTTTGTTTTCACTGTCCCCTTAGGCTTCTTAGCTCTTCTATCATCAGCAGAGCCATTTCTCTCCCTTAAAGTCCTACCATTCTAAATATTCAATGCTTTTCCTTCCTGGCAGACTAGGACTGAGATATGAAACTAAAAACTATAAACTCCTGAGGCCATATCCATTTTTCATTCATTTCAGATGCTCATTTCTCAATATTTTTATTACATCTTTTTGATGTATAATTGTATGAAATATTTTTCTTCCTTTTTTAAAAAAGTCTTTGGATTTGGAAGAACAGAGAGAAGAAGGGGGAGGTAGGCCACTCTTTATAAGGTACTATAATTTCTGCCTACCTTTCTATATTCTAGAATTCTGCTTTTTCTGCACAGCAGGGCACACATTTTTGATGAGGTCACACACACTCGGGGACATGATGTCACCATGCAATTGTGTTACAAACAGCTTTAATAATGCATTGCTGTGTCTTAAACCCTGAGATGTAATACTCTGTTCCAGCAGCAAGCCGGGATCTGTCTGGTAGACCTGTTAGTCAATGACCCCAAGAGCTCAGCATATTTCTCCCTACTGAGATAGAAGAGAAATGATTCTTACAGACCTAAAGCTCAGTTTTAAAACATAGCAGTGACATCATCACTATGAGTAGTTTGCTGCTGCTTCTTTTTTTTGTTTTTTTAATAACTCTTTTTTTTTTGAGACAGTCTCACTATGTTACTCTCAGTAGAGTGCCCTGGCATCACAGCTCACCTCAAACTGTTGGGCAATTCTCTTGCCTCAGCCTCCCTAGTAGCTGGGACTATAGGTGCTCACCACAACACCCAGCTATTTCTTGTTGCAATTGTCATTGTTGTTTAGCTGGCCTGGACTGGGTTCAAACCTGCCAGCCTCAGTGTATGTGGCCGGCACCCTATCCACTGGGCTATGGGCGCTGCCTATTCCTTCTTTTTTTACCTCTCTTTATTTTTTTCTCTTTATTCACATGCTTCTCAAGACTTATCTAAGATCAAGTAGTTTAAAAGAAGTATATACATATGCTGGAAAACTGTTGGGATTTTTCAAAGGCCAACCATTCTGGAGTCTTGTCTACCACTGTCTGCCGAAAGGCTTAGCAGTTACAGAGAAGGATGCATCACAGTTTGAGGCAACGTAGTCCATTGTGGAATCCATAAGACTCTTAAGGTGGCAAGAATATGCCCTCCACAGGTTGCATTACTGGCCACCCACTTTTCCAGTTTAGCAAGTACAGAATCATCTGTGGCCCCCTGTCTCTTTCAACACCATATCCATTTCCACACTGCCCTTCCTCTTTGCTTCCAGTTTTGGTGATGGTACTCACCATCTACTCACCTCAGGCTACTCCCACACATCCGATGCCCTAGCCATGTTCTCCATTTCCTGAATTCTCATAAAAAGTTCCCACATCTCTTTTGTTGCTTGTGTTGTTCTTCCTCACTGCTTTCACTGAAAAGTCTGACTTATTATTTGAAGACCTTTGCAAATGTCACATTCTCTGAAAACATCCCAGATCCTTCCAGAAAAAAAAAAAAAAAAGTAGATTAAATAAGTACCTCAAACTGATCCTAAATCAATAGCTTATGGATATCTTCAACGATGGAAGGAATAAGAGAGAAGACACAAATTTGGAACTAGAAGCTGAGGAATGAATGGCAGATGACTTAGACACCCAAGGAAGAGAAGTACTAACCCAGCATTAGGGAAAACTGGACATCCTAGATTTGTACCACCTGATCCATAAACATGCAAAATTAGCCTTATCAGGCCTGGAGAAGTGAGAGTGAAAGAAACAAGATAAAATAAAGAAGAGTAATTGAACGTATTTTTGAAGAAATGGACAGATGGCCAGTCCCTTCCCTCATTATGCCAGACTGGCCCTCCCCAGTTCATTGTGTAGAAGGCATAAAATACAAGGTTGTAAGTGGCTGCAGACCTTGCTTGTGGTTCTGTGTTCTCCATGTTCACTTGGTTCCATAACACCAGCTACCAGGCAAGACATTGAAAAAATCTACCATAGAAAATATTTCTTTGCCAAAGAGAAAGATATAACAATATTGACAGGAGAGATTCTCCATTCAAACTTCCCATTCATATTACTGTATGGTGAAACTGACAATTCACAGTCCCTACATATGCAGTTAGAGCATCAAACTAGCTTATGAGTTTCCTGGTCTTAAATACAAAAATTACCTTTGTGGAAAGTTTCCAACCGGCCTACAGACATATGAAAAAGTGCTCATCATCTTTAATCATCAGTGAATGCATTTTCAATTGTGTGACACCACTACTATCTTTGTGAGTCACCTTGGAAAGGTTTTTCTAGTGGCCAGAAACAGAGGAAAGATTGTTGTTCAAAAGCCTGCATTTTGTGAGACTTAGAACATAAAAGATAAATTTAGTAGAATAGTTGACTATTCACACACATGTACTATGCTACATAAAGATTTACCATGGCTAGGGGGAGGAGGAAAGTTAGATAGGAGTTCTTGATATTTGTGTGTCCCTCATAAGGAGGGAATACTCAGAATATCCCATTTTCCTTTTCAGGTGGGGAAGGAAAAATATATGAAGATACATGAAGATATATGAAGAAGGGTCTGGGTTTTTGTAGATCCACAGAATAAGTATAGAAAATGTGAGAGCACAGATCTTTTACCCCTATACCCAGTAGAACTCCGGGAAATCAGGAAGAACCAAAGGATAAGTGGTTACACCCTCACATAGTGTACAGCCTCCATAGTGTACACCCTCACACAGTGACAGACCGGTAGGATCCAATGCACTCAAAAGTGACTCTGGAGGAAAAGAAGTTTAGGGAAGCCCTAGAAAAAATTAACGTGTCCATAAATATTACTCTATTTAAAAGGTATTTCCATATTTAAAGTAGAAAATACTGCAACTGTGGATTTCTAGTCAAAAGAAGTCATGAATTCTGGGAGTATGAATTCTGGCCCAATATCCCATTGACAGGAGAATCCTAGGGAAGTAATTGCTGTTGTGTTAAAGATGTACTGACAATAGGTTTGGTTAACATTCACTGAAAGCTTTTTGATTTCAGTAATCTTCTTGACTCCTAAGTCCAAGTCAGTCTGCCTAACACCTAGGACGACGGATGGCAGGCAAAATGTTTGTCCTGGTTTCTATCTGGGCCACTTCCGTATTGCTTGCCACTCTTACTAAGTCTTCCTCAGTTTTATGTTAAAGCTTAAGTTCTGAAGAAACATCACAAGACAGGAATATAGATTTTCCATCTTCATCTTAATATATAAATGTTTGCTCTCCCTCAACTCCAGATCAGAGTTGTATCCTATGGGTCCTACATCACAGATCCAGGAACCTCTCAGAGACTCTCCAACAATCCAATCAGACCCCTGTTAAGCATCCTCCAGAGTGCGAGTCACAGATGCATCCTATCTTGGAACACTACATGCCTGCCATGTGTGTGTCAGCAGAGAGCAAGACCTTGGAAAGGAAATGATTTAATAAAAAATAATAAATAATAATTTGAAAAAAAAAAAAAAGAATCATTCTTATGTAAACAGTTCAGAATGACAACCAAATGTATTACAAGAGACTCAGATAGAGGCTGGCCCACCCTCACATTTGCCTCAAATAAATAGAGAAAAGCTACGAAAAGAATTTTGGGGAATAATTATTGACATTAGAATATGGGCAATAAATTGACTGATATTAAAGATTTATTGTTAATTTTCTTAGGTGCAAGGATAGTAATGTCATTGTGTAGAAAATTGCCCTTAGGCTTGCTGCCTGTGGCTCAAGAGGCTAAGGCGCCAGCTACATACACCTGAGCTCGCGGGTTCGAATTCAGCCCAGGCCCGCCAAATAACAATGACAGCTGCAATCAAAAAATAGTCAGGCGTTGTGGTGGGTGCCTGTAGTCCCAGCTACTTGGGAGGCAGAGGCAGGAGAATCACTTGAGCCCAGTAGTTGGAGGTTGCTGTGAGCTGTGATGCCATGGCATTCTACCCAGGGCTACAGCTTGAGGCTCTGTCTCAAAAAAAAAAAGAAAGAAAGAAAGAAAGAAAATTGCCCTTGATCTTAGATGAAACCTGCTGAAGTGTTTAGGGATGTAGTGTCACGCTATGTGCAAATCACTTTTCAAAGCTTCCCCTTAATAAAATATATATTATATATGTGCATGTGATTCTGTGTATACAATACACATGTACATACATGATACTACATATATATTTTATTAAGGTGAATATTTTGAAAGGTAAGTTGTGCGTATTCTAACACAGCAGTTTCCAACCTGTGGGTCGCAATCCCTTTGGGGGTCAAATGATCCTTTCACAGGGATCACCTAACTACATCCCTCATATCAGATATTTACATTATGATTCATAACAGTAGCAAAATTACAGTTATGAAGTAGCAACAAAAATAAGTTTATGGTTGGGAATCACCACAACATGAGGAACTGTATTAAAGGGTTGCAGCATTAGGAAGGTTGAGAACCACTGCATAATGCCTAAAAGTATATACAAATATTTCAACAGTAAAATGAAAACCCCGATATTATCTCAGTGAAAACAATGAAGCTTCTAGAAGTTTGGGAGAGAAGGCATGGATGAGTAGAAGAGAAATGATAGGCACTATTTTCATAGATACTTAGCCCTTTCCTTTTACAATAATTAAATATAAATTAAGTATTTAGACAGCTGGTTAAAAGGAGCAGAGAGAGATGGAGAGGGAATTGTTAAAGATAAATGATAAACAAGGGGTTCGTAGAAAGAAGTATTTTGGATGGGCAGAAACCTGCAGAGATGGGTATTGCACTCATCCAGCTGTGTTTCACGTGGTGAGTGCCTAATGACAGAGAAACAGGTATGGGTTTGCAGCAACCGAGGTCTCCAATGCAAAAACCTACAGGGGCCAGGAAGGTAACAGGAATGAGTGAAAAAGACCTAAAGTCACAAAGCAAAGACTAAGCCGTGATGAATAATAAACATTTCATTTTAAGGCACTCCCTCTTCAAAAAACAAATAACAACAACAACAACAACAACAAAAAAGAACAGCAGAGACTTGGTGGGATGAAATTGAACCCACTTTGCCACCTCTGGAGTAGAAAATTGGTAATTTATGGATATCCATGTATTCATGTTTGGAAGCTTCCTCTTTCTCAGAGCAGTAGAGCTGTGGGCTATCTACTATTATCTACTGAATACAAGTGAGGTTAGCAGAAAGGTGGTGAAGTGAAGAAGGTAATGAAATAAATACTTATTACTACTTCTCTGAGAAGGAAAATGCAGTTGAGTAAGGATGAAAACAGGGTCAAGCAAAACTGGGTGCCCTGGTGGGGCTAGAAGTCATAAGAGAGAGAAAGTCACCAGCCCTAAGAAGTTTCGGATGTAAAGCTCAGCCTCAGCCCTCTGAAAGCAGCCCTACAAATTCATCCAAGAACAGAAGAATAGAAATATAGACGTTCACTTATATATAACAAAATGTGTTGGTAAAAAAAAAAAAAAGTGTAGGTAAAAAGTATGTATAAAATTAGCATGTCCATCATTAGTTTATTCCTGAGCTCCAATAAGAAAACCATGGTATATAGTTTAAAAAAAATACCAAGTTAATAGAAAATAAATTTAGATACTGTATTACTTCTTTTATATACTTTCCTGTACATAATTTTTAAATATCAAAGATAAGCAAAATAAATGTTTTAGTTTTTTGAAAATTATCATGAGTGCATGATTCTAAATGTAATGTATTTTTAATAAGAATTAATAAAAAAACTGTATATTTTTATTTAATCTGATGTGAGATGTGACTACAGAGGAATGTGATTGATTTTATTTAATTGGTATCTTTTTAATATTAAATAGAATACACAGTACAGATAATTAGTTTAAAAGATGCATTTGCCTGCAGGGTACTTATTAAGTTCAATCTAATATCAAATAATTTTTAAAAATCCTATTATTCTTAAGTATTAGGATATCTCTTGTCCTCGTATTTTCTAATGTGTAATCATTTTAAATTGACAATTTAATCTAAATTGTCACAGAACAAAGAAAAATCTTTGGTGGAGATTATTGGAGATTTGACTTAGTTAAAATATAATAAGAGCACAGGACTCACATTAAAATGATCATTAGTTATTGCAAGACTGCAGTAAAATTAATAAAATTATAGTTAATATCTATATAAGAGTGTTTATATTTTTGAGAAATTGCCATCACATTTTATTGTCTAATTTAATCCTTTTACTAAATTGAGATACCTGATTTTTCAGAGTAGGGAACTAGAAATGAGATGTTAGCAACAGAATATTTCTTCCCTAAACTCAGATTCTATTTATTCAAAAACCATCAGTTACAAGAAAAAAATTTTAGTCGCTTTGTTAGCTATGCGCCATTTTTAAAAGTGATTTGGAAATAATTTTTAAAATATTGACAAAGAATAGAAAATATTTAGAAAACACTGTCTGTATATTTGTTTCTTCTGAAAGAACTAGCTTGAATATCAATACAGATTAATTTAATGTAATAACTTCCAGGGCAGTAGTAAGCTTCAAATGTTCCAAATAAAACAATTTTAGATAGCTTATTTTCCTTTATATACAGTTGAGCATCTCTGGCATCAAAAAAGAAGTGAGAGACAGGCAGAAAATCAGGGTTGGGAAAGGAAAAATTGTCTTCATAAAGTGGCACACTGCCACATTTGGAGAGAGGAAGTTGTCCTCTATCATGTGACAATAAAATGTATGGAGAGCATCTCTAGGATAGAAAAACTGAATATAGTTTTGGTTTTCAATAATTTTATTCTCATGTTTCAGTTTTACATATTTTGTTTAAAGTTTAAGATTTTGTGGGTCCTTACGCGTGGACATACACACATAGGAACACAATGCAAATTTAAAAATGAGAGATGGAAATTTTTTTATACTACTATTATTTGTATTAGTATATTTAATAAAAGATTATTACAGTGTATTGCAGTGCATAAGAAAAGATTATGTCAGGTAATTCAATCAAAATAATCATAAGCTATTTTATTTTCCACTGGCACTCTGACATATTAATTAATATCTAGCTATTAAAAATAAAACTGTTTAAAAAGTACACATGTTGTAATCTTGCCAAGGATCCCTTGCCTGACCACTTGTCACCTGAGTCAAGTTTTCAAACTTGTATTAAAACAGGAATTTAATGACAAAAACATTTGTAATTGTGGTTATTTCAGTATACTTAAACTATAATTGTTCACAAAAATATTACATTCTTACTCTAATAAATATGAACTCTGTGTGCATTCACAGAGTTTTGTCTAGTGACTATTGAAGATAAGGAAGTCTGAGGTTCACTCCATTCTGTCTCCCTCAAAATGTTCATTTATGTGTGTCTAGAAAATAAATAAAAAGGAACATTTAGGAAAAGTACATCTAGAGCAATGGATGTTTGAAATATTAAGGGGCACCAAGCTTTTCAACCAAATTGTTAAGAATTTACAGAGATATACAAATCCTTTCAATCATGGATTTCTAAATAGAAAAGCATTCAAAATTAAACTAAATATTAAAGTAATACAAATTAAAAGCATTTTAATGATATTGTTTTATCTACTTAATTAGCTACCAAAAGAAGTCATTAGAAATGAATAACAGGCCCTACTTATCTTATCTTAAAATCATTGGAAGTCAATATGGTTAAAGAATTGTCTTCAATGCATTTTTAAGTTGCAACATACAGTAAAAAGATTCCTGTGTTTATATACTTAGAAAATGATTTTAAAAAGACGACCTACCCTGTTAGCCCCATTCTTTGATATATTCTATTCTCTTCTCTGTTCACTATTTTCCTCTACCTTAACTCTTCTGTTTCTCATTCATTCCTTTATTTTTTTGAGACTTTTTCATTCCCACATAGAGCGCTGTGGCATCACAGCTCACAGCAACCTCTGACTCATAGGTTCAAGCGATCCTTTTGCCTCAGCCTCCTGAGGAGCTGGGACTAGAGGCACCCACCACAATGCTTGGCTATTTTTCAGAGAGTGGGTCTTGTTCTTCCTCAGGTTGGTCTTGAACTCCTGAGCTCACATTATCAGATCGACCTGCCCCAGTCTCCCAGAGTGGTAGGATTACAGGCATGAGCCACCTTGTCCAGCTCATGAATTCCTTTTCTGAAATGCTCGTCTATGTCTCCTAAATTAATTTCATGCATTACCAATTGTTGGTAACTGCAGCACGAACATGCAAAATAGCTTTGGAACATGGGATATCCAGTGAAGCAACTACCGCTTCTCCTGTCACTTGCAAGTTGAGTGACTTTAGGTAATCTTAATCTTGCTAAACTTCACTTTCCTCACATATTCACTGGCCATGATAATTATACTTACCTGTAAGAATAAAAAAAACAAGAATGCCTGGTACATTTACGTTCTCAATAAATGCTCAGCAATTTTATTAGCATTAAAACAAAAATGATTCCCTTAGTTCCCACTGCCTGCTTGAGAACTCAGCAAGGAAGAATGGGTTGCCATTCTTCTGGAATCATTTTGTTGGTGATAAGTGGATAGGAACAAATGGGTTTTTAATGAGAACAACTATGTTGAGCCTTTTAGAAGAGAGAAAGAAGAAATGAGGCAGGAGGGGAGAGAAGAGATCAAACAGAGAAAGCGATGAAGAAAAAGAGAAAAGGGGGGATTAGCTTAGAGGAAGAACCAAATCCTCTCCGCTATTCCTTCAATCGTAGATGCTAATCCTTTGCAAAGTCTGAGCAAAGAAAACAGTGAAATTGAGGTGGGATCTGATATTTAGAGCAACTGTCTTCAAAACACATTTGAAAATGAAGCATGTGCATTTTATTGAGTATTTTATTTTAGATTTTTTAGATGTTATTTAGATAATTTATAGATTTCTGAGTTTTTTTTGTGTGTGTGTATGTTTGGGATAGGTCTGTGTGTAGTTAGTGATGTAAAAGAAACCTCCTCCAAAAAACTTAATATAATTGATTAATATCTATCCATTTTATGTACACAAAATTAATCTATAATAGTTCCTGCTGTTCCTTCTCTCTATAAAAAACATGAGCTACTTCTAGATACATATTATTGTAAAGTTAGCATACTGCTGTTTCCCAGAAGATAATAGTATCATGGTAGGTAATGAAAGAATATTAGTAATAATATTTAGAATTAAAGCTTAGTTTTCTTTTTGATCATCCTTGGAAAAGACATTGAATTTAAAAACTAAGAGGTTATAATAGAATTTGTTCTAATCCTTTAGTCCTCTAAATATCCACTGATCTCATGCCAAAGTATATTCTAACCAGGTTAAAGTCCAATTGTGTGCTCACGTTAGGCTAAGATTCAATTGAGTTAAAATTTTACACTGACTGCCAGTCAACCTTATCATGAACTTTCATTATGTGCATGTAATTAATTGGGTCCAATGAACAATATCAGTACTGAGTTATAGTCTCTTTTCCCCCGACCATATAATTAGAATATAATTACCCACAGGATATCAGAATGATGCAGAACCTTTCCTCTAAATGCGCCCTCATTAGGAAACAAGTTTCAATGTACATTTATTCAATCAGTGTGAATTAATTAAAATGTTACTGAAATAAAAGAGGGTAGCAATAAAGAGTATCTGACAGCTATTAAGAGACTTATCACTTGAGATCTGCATGCACAGTTTATATTTAAACCCATTTAGCTCAAACAGGAATTCTGCCATGCAATGATACATATGTCCAATATGCTAGAAAATCTGAGTAAATGAACCTGTGTTTGTCATCATTTGAAAAATTATGTAGTAGCGATGACTACAAAATGTTTAAGAATTGGATAGGATTAGAAAGGCTCCGCTATTCTCTGATAATTCCAGAAAGATATTAGTATCAGATCGAATACATTGGTGGATAAAAATCACTTCTAACTCAATGTGTCCAGGCAATTATTTGTTCCTCCTACACTCTTATGCAAGTATTGCAAGTCAGGTAATATTCATGATGACACAGATTAGCAGACAATGGTTTAAAGATGGTTTTAATGGTTTTGCCTTTTAGTAAAATAGGCTAAAATAATTAAGTTATCTCAAGTTATTTCAACAGCATATATTCTTTAACCAGAATGTTTGCAAGCACCTAAGAAGGCATACGATTACACCACAAATTCAGATTATATAAAACATGGTAAAAAATAGTAAATGCATAAAGAAGCTGAATTCATATGATGCATATCTCTCAAGAAATTTCTGATTCATGTAAAAATATTCTACCTAAGAGCTATATATCTTTGTTTCTCCAGTACCTGGTCTACAGTCATATTAATAAACATATATTCAATAAATAAATAATCCTCATACAAAAAAACCTCAGTATTAGCCAGGAATGATGTAAGAAACTGTAACTTACAACATTCAAAAAGCTGTGTGTAATAAAGTAAGATATATCAATGTTTCCAAGCTCTCAATATTATCACATCTTCCTCAATAATGTGTAGCTTTAGAAAAAGATACTATACAACTTAGTTCTGATAATCAAAATTTGGCATTCATTCTTAAAAATTGACATGTACCTCTTCATAATATAAATTCTGAATGAGCACTGAGATAAATTAGGACATCTACGAATCACTAATTTTCATATGTTCTTTAGAAGCAAATTCTGACCAGTTTTAAAGCATTGCATTTTTCTCAAGTATTTTGAACTCTTTAAGATTATATATTTTAAAATCTTTTGAAGGCCTGTTGTATTTACATTCTGTTATAATGTTCAACTCAGATATTATACTGGTTTTGGTGGAAACAAAAAATGAGGGAAATAATGGTCCTATCCTGCTAAGCAATCACAAAGTGTTGATTTATTTTTACCATAAAAGTTTTTTTATAATTTCAGTAATAAAGATATGCAGCTATAGTTTATTAAAAATACTGAATATTGCATTTGAGTAGCACTCACTAAAATACTACACCAACTGAGGGCAATTACTACAAAAGAGGAAAAAAGAATAACTTCTAAATCATATAATGTGAATATTTTTAAAGCTCCATTTTACAATAAACATCAATTGTTGTTTTCTAGACTATACTAAGAAGAGTAAATATTAATAATATTATACATAGGAAGACTAACTTGCTTAAGCTATATCTAAAAGTCAGATTTTTTAATGTAATTTAATATCCAGAGGAAAAGGCTGTGACTCCACTCAGAATTCTGAAAATGTTTCCTTTGAATTCTCTACTTACAGTACCACTTTATTATACATGTGAGGCATTTCACAGTACCATCTATTGGATGTTTTGTGTAACTGCAACAACATTACAACTGCAAGCTTTCCAGAATTTAATTATAACTATAAAATGCTGCAAGAGTCATTCTAGAACTAAATGCAATGCTAATTTGACATCCACTAATATACCTCATCATCACACATTTTAAACTCAACATTATTAGCTTGAAACAATAAAATATAATAATCACAGTTACCAGTGATCTTTAAAAAATAAGCCATCTTGTCATATTCATTGTATGCTTTACTTGATATATATATGTTAGTGTCTGATATATTTTCTTCCTTGACTCAGAAAAGAGAGTGGTTATTTAAGGGAATAAAAAGAGCTGAATAAATATTATTCATTCACTCAGGAAACGATACTTGTCAAACATATTGTCTGTGACAAAATCACATTAGGCACTGCATACAGGTAAACAGGCAAACTCAATGTAAACAGGCACAATGACATTCTATTCTGTGTGTACAGGGAACAGTTTCACACTTTAGGTTCAGTTTCTGCTTTGTTGACTTTGCGGCCTCTGCGGGATATCTAGGAAGAATTTACCACATGAAGTTGAGTATTTTTTTGATCTATATGGGTGTGGGGGAAACAAGTTGACAAAGATGTATTCAAAAGTGATAGTTGCAGGAATGAGTTGTAGGAATGAGATGACGTAAAGGACAACAAGAGAATTTAACCAAAATCAAAAGCCTAGTAACCATTTAAAAATGGAAAGAGGACTGGGAATTTAGCAATATTGACAAAGTGTGACAAGAGAGGTGAAAAGAAAACTAGGAGAAAAGCACCCGATGAGTGTTACAGAACGTGAGAGGAAAGCATTTCAAACAGTGTCAAACACTGTGGAGAGTTAAAAAAAAAAAATTACACTTGAAAAGTGTCTCTAATAGATGCTATTGGTTCCCCAAAGCTGTTCCCTTGCAACCTTGTCAGAGAACCCAGCACCAGCTGCCGTGAGTGTGAACACGGAGAGCTCCTAGCTATTGCTATTTTCTGAATAATTATCCTTTGCTCACAGCCAATGATTGAATGAATGATATGGGTTGAAAATGGCCAGTCTCCTTGCCTTATGTTAGGAACAATCTTATGATATGATTTTTGCTCCAAAGCCCTAAAGAAAGTTCAGGCCAAGCCTAAACTATCCCTGTGATCACGTCCTTGCATGCAGCTTGCCTCCTCCTTTTCTGCTCCCCTCCTTTCTTTAAAGATCTTTTGTCCTTCCAAAAATCATACAATGCTAAATTCCTGTTTCATGCTCTGCTCTTTGTGAACCCAACCTTTAGTGTTATGGCAAGACAAGTTTGAGGTCTATTTTACAATGAGAAGTTAGATTCCTGTAGGTTGAAGAGGAAAAGAAATTTGACATAGAGAGTGTATCTACACACGTGGATAGATTAATGCACACTCATGGCTATGTGAAGAGGCAGACAGCAGTGAGAGCCATGTACGCACACAGAACATAGAACTGCACAGGAGAATGTTCCAGCAGCTCTTTTCTGGCATGGGTTCTACTACCCACGAGAGTACAAATGAAACTGGACTTCTGGACTCTAACCATAATTCTGTTAAGAGCTAATTTACCTAATGATTCTGAATTAAACATAACCTGAATCCTTTTTCTATTGTAAAGTAATAAATATATTATTAAAGATTGCAACAAGTTATTTGAAAGGAAAACAATGGAGCGTTGTAAGAAAGAGAAGGCAGAGAATACAAGAATTAAAGGAATTGGAAGATGATAGGCACTGATGATTCAACAATGTTGAAAAAATGGTAACCAAATGAAATAACTTGAAAATACTTGTGGTTGGGATGAAATAAGAGTAACTTAATGAAACAGAACACTAGATATAGAGCTGTATTCCCCATGTATTTGGGTTTCCTTGGGCCAACGAGATGGAATAGGTCAAAGCTCTAGAAAGTATTAGCAACAGAATTTCAAATGATAGATTTTCGGCATTGGGACTGGACAGCCAAAAATGGTAACAGAGGCCTCAACAGAACTATCATTGTTTCACAAATAAGGGGAACACAGGTTGAACTAAGAAGCTGAAGCAGGAGTGAGTCAGAGATCACTGTATTATATATGAAATTGATATATGAACCAAAAGTACCATATAAATTAATTCTTCCTCCGATTTCAAGTAAAAGTTGAGAATAAACATCCTATATTTAATAGTAAAACAAAGGAAATCATGTACATAAACACTTTATGATCACCACCATTTCAACAGGAATCATTAAAACCACAGCTTACCTTAGGAAGATGGAATTTATGCTTAAACATCTTGTAGTGGTTAAGGAAGTCTGGTTAGCAATAACTTATAGAATAACATAAATAATTCATTAATATATAATTCATTTCTTCACTTTTGACTCCAACATGAGGTCTGTCAATTAAGTTTACAATCCCATTCTAGAAAAAGTGCTATACACCTCATTGCTAAATGAGGTCACTACAGTCACCTTCAAAGTACTCTGCCTAGTCAATCCTTCAAAGGAATTTTGGAGCTGTTTTTTTTTTTTGAAATGATGAGCAGAGCTGTCATTACTACCCTCAATGTCCTAAATGTCATAAAGTGTCTTCCTTTCAATACTTCCTTTATCTTAAGGTAAAGAAAAGTCACTGGGGACCAGATCAGGTGAGTAGAGAGGGTGTCCAGTTATTTGTTAACTATAAAACCTCCCTCACAGACAGCACCATGAGCTTATGCACTGTCGTGATGCAAGAGTGGTCAGTTGTTGGTGAAAATTTTTGGTACAAATTCATACTGAAAAATCCCTCTGACATGAAAAAAGCTCAGCATCATTGTTTTCATTCTTGATTTGGACTGATGGAACTTTTTTGGTGATGGAGAATTAGCTGACCTCTATTGTGCACTTCGATGCTTTATTTCAGGGTTGTATTGGTACACCCAAGTTCCATCACCAGTGATAACATGGCTCAAAACATTACCTTGCCTCTCCACAAGGTCTTGGTAAATTTCCACTCTCGTTTGCTTTTGTAGTAGCTCCTCTGGGACCATTTTGCCCACACCTTTCTCACATCAATATTTTCAGCTAAGATTTTCCTGTTTCTCTATCGTTTACTTGGTCTGCTGTATGGTTAGCCTATGGTTTTGATGCACAATTCAATGAACTTTTGCAATGTTTCATCAGTTCTGCTTGTTACTGCCTACCCTGACTTTGACTAACATGTCCCTGATACCATTTCCACTTTTGCCAACTTTAACAGGAAATGTAATTTTTCTTCATTGCTGTGATTTGAGGACACACAGAAATACCCTACAATGATAATGAATGCCTCTCAGCAAAACACTGCCTTACATTGACACAAACATAACTGTGAGCTGCTGTAATACCCAGGTTATGAAACCTTACCAAGTTGTTTGTACAGTGCTGCCAATGTAAGCACATGGTGGCAAGTTTGCAAACTTAATTGTCAGACCTTATATATAGTATTTTGTTTTGTTTAACTCTATTTAAAAAATATTTACCTTTTAATGTATTTTAATTTATCTTTGGATAATGATAACTTATGGCTATATGTTTAACATTTCTGGACAAATTTAATGTAGAACCAGAGGTATCCAGAACTTACCTCCTGGATAAAAACAGCAAGTAAAAAACCAGATGTTGAATATAACATCTAAGGAATAATACTGAAATTCAGTAAGAAAGTGATGAAGACCTTCTAAGATGTAGAACTCAAGGTAACAAAAAGCTACCAAATAAACAACATTATCATGCACCTCAGGGAACTAGAAAACCAAGAGCAAAGCAAACTCATAATTTTTTGAAGGAAAGAAAGACCAGAGCAGAACGAAATAAAATAGAGACTGAACGAAATACAAATGATCAATGAAAAAAAGTTTGATTTTGGAAAAATGTACAAAATTGACAAGAGCTAGACTAAGTAAGACAAAAAGAGAAAATATCCAACTAAATAAAATTTTAAAAAGAAGATTTTGCAACTGATACTATGCAAACACAAAGAATCATTAAAGGGTGTTTTGGAAAGCCTAAAGGAAATTAATACATTTTTGGAAAGCACATAACTTAATAAAATTCGAGCCAAGAAAGAATAGGAAATCTAAACAGACTAATAACAAGTAACAAGACTCAATCAGAAATAAGATGTCTCCTAACAACAACAATAACAAAACAAACAAACAAACAAAAAAAAAAAAGCCCAGCACCAGACGGCTTTATTGCTGAATTCCACCAGACTTTTAAAGATGACCTAACATCAGTTCTGCTCAAATTATTCCAAAAAAACTGAAGGGATAGAATTCCTCTTCCTGACTTCTGGTCACCGTTATCTTGGTATCAACAGCAGAAAAAAAGATAAAACAACATAGCAATAATCTATAGGCCAATATCTCTCATGAAAATAGATACAAAAATTCTCAATAAAATACCAGCAACCTGAAAACAACAGCACATCAAGAGATAATTCAACCTGATCAAGTGGGATTTATCTGAGAAATGCTTAAATGAGTCACATATATGAATCAATAACTGTGATGCACCATGTTAGCAGATTAAAAGAAAAAAAAAAAATACAGCCTCCTAAGAGATGCAGAAAAAAGCATTTGATAAAATTCAGCATTACTTCCTCATAAAACCTATCACCAAATTAGGGATAGAGGGAAAAAATATCAACACAATAAAGACTATATATGACAATCAGGGAAAAGTTGAAAACATTTTCTCTAAGAACTGGGACAAAACAAAAATGCCCACTTTCACCAATTTTGTTCAATAAATACTGCAAGACCCTCCAGAGCAATTAGGTGAAAATAGAAATTAAGGGCATACGAATTGGAAAAGAAGTAGTGGTCCCTCTTTGCAGACAATATATAGAGAAAAATCTAACGATCCCATAAAAAAATTCTTAGAATTGATAAACAAATTCAGAATAATTGCAGGGTGCAAATCAATATACAAAAATCAGTAGCGACTCTATTCACTAATGACAAATCAGCTGAAAAACAAAGCAATCTCATCTACAACAGCTAATAAATTTTTTTAAGTTAAAAAAAAAAAAAAAGAGTTACCAATACATTTATCCAAGGAGGTAGAAGATGTCTATCAGGAAAACTATAAAACACTTGTGGAAAAAAAATTGAAAAGGACACAAGAAAACTGCAATATATCCCCTACTTCTTCAGGTATTATAAGAATTAACATTGTCAGTATGACTATGCTACTCAAAATAATCTACGGATTCAAAGTAATCCTTATCAAAATACCAGTGGCATTCACTATAGAAATAGAAAAAACACAATTTTAAAATTTCTATGAATAAAAGATCCCAAACACTCAAAGCAACACTGAAAAAAAGAGACATCCACTACCTGGCAGCAAAATATAGTCCACAGTGCATCAGTAATCACAAAAGTGTGACATTGGTATAGAAAAAAAAACAGAGACCAATAGAACTGAATCTAAAAAATTAATACATCTAAATATTTATACCAATTCATTTTTAAAATATAGGCTATAAGAACACACTTTGGAGAAAGGACACCCTTTTTAAGAAATGATCTTAAGAAAACTGGATATCTATACAAAAAAGAATAAAACTAGAACCTTACCTTTCAGCAGATTAAAAAAAAAAAAAATCATTGCAAAATGGCTTAACAACTTAAAGGCAAGACCTGAAACTATAAAACTACTAGAAGAAAATACAGGGGAAATGCTTCAGGACATTGCTCTAAACAAAGGTTTTTTGAGTAAGACCGTATAAGGAAAGGTGCCAAAGACAAAAATAAACAAGTGAGAAGGGAGCAAACTGAAAAAGATTTTACTAAGTAAAGGAAACAAGCAGTAGAAGGAAGAGACAGTCTGTAGAATGAGAGAAAATATTGGTAAATTGTTCATCTGACAAGGGACTGATTTCCAGAATACAAAGAGCTCAAATCACAGAAAAAAAAAAAAAAAAAAATCCAATTATCCGATTAAATAGTTGCCAAAGGATCTGAATAGAAATTTCTGAAAACAAGATCTACAAATGGCCAAGAAACTTGCTTGGTATGATGACATCTTCAACATCACTAATCATCTGGAAAATCCATCTCGAAACCTTAAGGAAATATCATTTCACCCAGTTAGAAAGGCTATTATCAAAAGCACAAAAAATAAGAAATGCTAGTGAAGATGCAAAGGAAAAGGCACTCTTACACACTGTTGGTCAAAATATAAATTAGTACAACCGCTATGGAGAATACAGAGATTCCTCATAAAGATGAAAATGGGAATCACCATTTAATCCAGCAATCCCACTACTGAGTATTTATCCAAAGGATAGGAAATCAATAACTGCACTGCCCATGCTCATTGCAGCATCATTCACAGTAAGCAAGATATGCAAGCAATCTGGATGACAAGATGAATAAAAAGGGAGTACTATTCAGCCAATTAAAAAGAATGGAATGCTGTTGTTTGTGGAAACATGGATGAACCTGAAGGACTTTATATTAAATGAAATAAATTATGCACAGAAAGATAAATACCACTTGTTCTCATTCATACGTAGGAGCTTAAAAAAATTGAGCTTATAGTGGCAGAGAGTAAAATAAGGTTACCGGAGGCTGGGGAGGATAGTGGGAGAAAGGACAGATCATGGTTGGTTAATAGATACAAAATTACACCTAAATATAAGGAATGTAAGTTCAAGTTGTTCTATGGTACAATAGAGTGAATAAAGTTAACAATAAATTTATTGTTCAAAATGCTAGAAGAGGCTCGGTGCCTGTAGCTCAGTGGCTAGGGCACCAGCCACATACACCCAGGCTGGTGGGTTTAAACAACAATGACAACTACAACCAAAAAGTAGAGGACATTGTGGCGGGCCCCTATAGTCCTGAGGCAAGAGAATTGCTTAAGCCCAAGAAGTTGAGGTTGCTGTGAGCTGTGACAAAACAGGTAGAAGAGAGGATTCTGAATGTCCTCAACACAAAGAAATGATAAAAAAAAAAAAAAAAAAAAGTTTAAGGTGATGAATATATAAATAACCCTGATTTAATTGCCATGTGTTTTATATATGTATCAATTTATTACTCTTTCCCCAATAAATATTACAGATCAAAATTAGTACAACTAAAATTAAAGGAATAAACAAAAATACAAAAACAAGAAAAAGACATGAAAATTCAATTTTAAAAGAAAATTTTGTGACTGCATTATTGTTTTTGATAGGCAGTACTAAAAATCCACACCAATTTTTCTTCCAGATCAAACGTAGGCAACTGATCTGAACTTTAGTTCTGAATTTCTTTTACCTAGAATAGGGTTTTGGTCTTTTGAACTGTTCTGTTTCTTTCCAGATTTGATAACAGTGGAGAAGGGTGACAGTTGTAATTAACCACATACATGATAGTCTAATTAATCTTCTTAACTCTGAACTCCTTGAGGCCAAGAATTAATCCATAGGGCACTGCATCCTAAACATATTATATAAAAACTCAATTGAACAAATGGGTTAGTTTTATTTTTTAAAAAAACTACTTCCATCAGATTTCCTCTTTACTGAACTTCCAATTTGTATCTTACTAGCCTTCTGTTTTAGCTGTTTTTATAAATCTTGACAAACTCAACAATGCATAAATCTGCTCATTTAAAAAATTATTATAATGGGTGGTGCCCATGGCTCAGTGGGTAGGGTGCTGGCCCCATATACCAAGGGTGGCGAGTTTGAACCTGACCCTGGCCAAACTGCAACAAAAAAATAGCTGGCTGTTCTGGCTGGCACCTGTAGTCTCAGCTACTCGGGAGGCTGAGGCAAGATAATCACCTAAGCCCAGGAGTTGGAGGTTGCTGTGAGCTGTGACTCAACAGTACTCTACTGAGGGCAATAAAAAACAAAACAAAAAACAAAAATAAATTATTATACTTTGACTAGGGACAGCTATACTTAGGCAGAAACATTACAGAAATTTATAGGAATATTTTATAGCTGTATTAAAAAATAAACCTTATAAAAATGGACCTTTACCATGCTCCTTTAGGTAGAAACAAATATAACAGGCCATTTTTTCTCTGAAATTTAACCCTGCTTATGTGTGTTCATATTCTATAGTACACAGCCTATGTCAGAATAGAGATGATGCTTCAGAAACCAACAAAGCTAATCAAACTAATGACTATTTACCAGGTAAATAGTTGGTCTCTCAAGTGTAGATGATGTAATTGACCCTTAGTGATGTGGGGTTCGTTTCCCTTTTCTTATGCTATGTCCCTTTAACACACATGTACATAAAGAATAGGCCAAATAAAAATGGATGTACACATATTTTATAAATACTATCGCACTTTAGTGCTTAATGTGTTCCTCGTCAGAATTTGAATCAGTGAGATTTAGTTCTACACGTTTTAAAAATTAAACAAATAAAAAGCAGCTATCCTTTATGAATAAAACCATGAAATGGGATCGGTGTTAGATTTTCAAAATATGGAAAAATGAGATTCCTTTTTACCTATCATTACTATGATGACAATTATGAATTGATCTATAATGAATATTAATTAAATGAATATTAAGCAAAGACACTGATGAAATATTTATTGAGCACTGACAACGTGCTTTATCCCTACTCTTGTGACATAAAAGAACACTGCCCAGGCACGAACCTTTGGTTGATTACATACAGGATTTCAGTGAAATACATGACTTCAGTAACTGTGGTTAATGGTTAAAGAGGTAAATTAAAAATAAGAGTGAAGCAGCCAAAATACGTAAAATAAAAACTAAAGCTCCGTGCAGCCTATATTGTTACTCAAGTGTTCATACCTCCCCAGCATATCCCATATTTCTGAAAAATCTATACCTAGCCTAGGAAACATCACAAAGAATTCACAGAAAATTCAGTTCTCCCTCTCTCTCCTTTCATTATCTATGTTTAGCACTGGGGTTGTGATTAGTAACTCTCATAGTTTCAAGAGAAATCATAAGATAGAAAAAACATAAATATTCCTTTTTACTTAGGCTGTGAGAAGGAGACACACTCCGCACTTCCGTCCCCCAACAGACCTTCTGACATTCCTGAGGAGTAGTGCCTTAAACACATGCTCTAAAGAAAGATTTAACATCCTCTATGCTATTTAAGACTGAATCACCATATTTACAATGCATAATTTAGTAGAATTCTTAAAATTGTGGAAGAGCAAGTAAGATTGGAAGAAGAGAAGTTAATACGGCATATGGTTTCCTGAGGGTGTTATAGGTAGAGATACGTAGATTGTTGCTTCAGCAACACCACCACTTGGCCAAGGTTTCGGAATTACAGTGAAGAGAAAAGACAGGTAGAATTAGGACCTTTTGAATTTTCACCAACATGGCTGGACCTGCAGGTCGTTATGTTAAGGGAAGTAAGCCAGGCACAGAAAGACCAATATTGCATGTTCTCACTCATATGTAGAAACTAAAAAAGATAATCTCATAGAAGTAAAGAATAGAATGGTAGTTATGAGAGGATGGGGAGGGTATGTGTGTTAGGGGCAGGAGGGAGAGACGTTGGGGAGTAAGTGCAAGCACACAGCTAGACAGAAAACATAAATTCAGTGTTCAATGTCAGAGAGAGTTGACTACAGTTAACAACAATGCATAGTATATTTCGACATAGATAGAAGAGAGAACTTGAAATGTTCCCAACACATAGAAATGAGAAATATTTGAGGTGATAGATTTCCTAAATACTCTGACTTAATCATCACACATTCTATGCATGGAACAAAATACCACATGTACCACATAAATATGTATAAATATTATGTGCCAATAGAAAATAAAATGAATAAAAACAAAACAGGCTTAACTAATTAAAAAATTTAAAGAATAGTTTAAAAATGGATATTTCCTAATAAGTTTTGTTGTCCTTTCTGTGAGCTAATAAGCTTCATTATTTATCTTAGCATTTTTTTTTAGCTAATGCTATTCTTAAAGGTTAATAGAATATCACAACCAGAAAAAGTATTCCCCCAAAAAGACATCACAGTTGGTCCAAACGGGACACAACGCTGAACATACTCATTGTTTCTCATTCTGTCACTTCTTTTTAATGGACAGTACTTTTATTGCATATTTTCATGATACCTGTAAGTTAATGAGCTAAAATAATTACCTAAAATTAATGTTAAATCTTAAAATAATTGTTCATTTAAAACAAACTTTCTATTTTTGGAAACATTCTAATCACCACATTCTTAATCATATGTGGGTTTACATTTATAGCACAGAAAGATTATAAAAACTGTGAAGTTTGGGCGGTGTCTGTGGCTCAAAGGAGTAGGGTGCTGGCCCCATATGCTGGGGGTGGTGGGTTCAAACCCAGCCCTGGCCAAAACTGGGAAATGCACTAATTTGTTGAATACAGTACAGGAAAAATGGCATTTTGCACTATTGATCAGAGAGTAGCCAGAAGAAACCATTCAGGGCATGTTCCATATGAGATTATTCCTTTTTGTTAGTTTGTTTTTACAGTGTTACTTTGTTTTTGATTAGACAGCAAAGACTTCAGGAAACATCTGTAAAAGAACCAAGAATGCATTTTTAAATAGGTTCTATTAAAGGGAGAACATTTGTTATGACATTCAGTTGGGAAGAGTTAATGACCTTTTACAAAATTAAGTTGCTTATTAAGAGTCCTGACTGGCTAGTTTAGATTTACCCTAAATTTATTTGGAAGTAGAATAAGGGGAAATCTGAAAGAAACTTACCTTTGAAACAGGAATGCTCTTCAATCTGGTAATAGACTGGTTATAATAATTTTTCTTTAAAATTTTTCAAAAGTGTATTTTAAATACCCAGACACAGTCATTAAAAATTATTGATAAAACCCCATATTAAATAAATGTTAAGCAATGTGTGTTTTCGGTAGTACTCTCAAATTATGCGAGAAGCCAATTTGAACCCCAGAAAACAGTAATTATACCTGATATGTGAAATCATTGGCTACATTATTTTTTCCTTTTGAAGAGGAAAAAAAAATCAGAAGATAATTATTGTATTTATAGATTAGTTGATTTTATCTTATTTTTACAGCAATAGCCATCATTTAGGCCAATTATCTGTGGAAATCATTTTTACTGTTTTCTTATAAGAAGCATGTCATCCATGCAGAGAAGATGCTTACTTTGCTGATCTCCATAATAGGTGAGCACATATCTACTGACTCATTAAGCTAAAGGTAATAAGTGTTAGGAAGGGAAGAGAAGAGTGATACAATTTTTTAAATAGACACCAGAAAATATGTGCTAAAATTACAAGACTATTGCTATTGATTTTGACCTTATGGTATGTCATTAAGATGCAAGTTTATATGAGCTTCAACCAAAAATTAGGGATACATATTGAATTTATATAGCTCATTCAGTAATAACCTATCCCTAGCCACAGAGTCAATGACTAAGGTGGGGCAGCAGGGGGCACTAGATATCTTAGGTTCTTTTATATTTTCTAGAATGTGATAGATCATTGCCAATTTTGTAATAAATGCGTATGAATATCACCTACTTCTTAGAAAAGATGAATGTAAGAAATTGGGGTACATAATTTCATCAGAAGGAAACCAGTACTGAAGAACATAAAACAAGGCTATATTATTTGTGATATAATCATTTTCTTTAAACCCAAAGCTACAGATCACACAGTGAGGTTTTATTCCTTGGAAGTTAATCAGAGTTCATAGGTTGAAAAGGCTCAGAGCCCTTCAGTTGGAACAGATAAGCAAGTTTAAGTCTAAGTAGACAGAGCAACTTTATAGATTTGTTTTAAGTATGAGTTTTTAAACACTGATAGATATAAAAGTCAATGGATTCATTTTGTGATAAAAAAGAGTTGGAGACTTTACATGTTTTGCATTTCCCTGGATGGAGTTAAAAGAAATTCTTCTTAGTAAAGTAGTACAAGAATGGAAATGCAAGTATCCAATGTACTCTACACTGACATGAAACCAACAGAAAAACAACTACATGTCCAGATGAGAAAAAAAACAAGTATATTCATATTGGGGGGGAGGGGAAAGGAAAAAAAGGGGAAGGGAGTTCAGGGAGGGGGATTGGTAAGCTCTTACCTAATGGGAATAATGTAAGGGTATACAGTACACCCCTGGATGAAGGGCTCAACTACAACTTGAACTTTACCTTAGAAACACAAAAAATCTAACTTAATCATTTGTACCTCCATATTAATCTGAAAACAATAATAAAAAAGACAGTAACCTTTAACTCTTACTTAATAAGTTATAGAAAATTTTAAAGTGAAGTGATTTGAGCTGATTCATTAACATATACAGGACCCTTACAGGCTGAGAGAATAGTTATATTTAGAGAATGAGGAGCAGTTCAATTCTCACTGATTTCTAATGTGTAAAGTCATGTATGAGAGACTGATCCAGTTATAGAGACTCGTTTACTACACTGGAGAGTTTTGAATTCAAATAGTGAATCACTAGAAACATTTTATGCATGAGAGACATTATTACATTTGCATTTTTGAAAGTGGACCCAAGATGCAGCTTGAGGATACAGAGGAAGGAGGTGGTTCAGCAAGAATGCTCCTGGGATACTCCTAGGGACACTCTTAAGGGTGGTATAGGAGACTGTTACAGTCTGGCTGAAAGGCAGAGACAGTACTAAGTACATCAGAATAGTATTCCTAATGATTAATTTAATAGTCAAGATGGTAAATCAAAAATTATTCTTAGGTTTCAGGCTAGGGAAAGTTGGGGCGTGAAGTTTCTAGTCACTGAGATGAGACAGATGAAGGGCTCCTATTTGGATTTGGAGAAAAGGTGACAATGAGGGTCTCCATGTCTGGCATTGAAGTGACACCACTAGGTTTCCAAAAACAAAACTGCTGCTTACTAGTCATGTGATACTGGGCTACTTACTTAACCTCTATGCTTCTCAGTTCATATGGAAAATGTGAACAATCATAATGTGTATCTTATGGGGTCATTGTGAGGATTAAATGAATTCACCAAAACTACAACCCATTTATAATGCTAACTTTTACCTCACTCACTTCCAGAACCTGACACCATTGACTCCATTAACCTTGATTCCAGCAATCTTTGGCTTCACAATAATCTGAAATGTATTAGATTAGATCTAACATCTATGTTCTATTATTTATTTAAATTTCAGAATAACATGAGGGCACGAAAGTTTAGGTTACACTCTTTGTGCATCTAAGGTAAAGTACAAGTTGTAATTGAGCCCTTCAGCCAGGGGGTATGCTATACACCCTTGTGCCCCTTAGGTGAGAGTTTACTAATCCTCTTTCCACCTCCCTCTTCTCCTTTCCCTTCTTCCCCTACTCCCTTGAACATAATTATGTTTTTTCCTCATGTGAGCATGCAGTTATTTATTTATTTATCAAGCTAAAAAGCTTCTGCATACCTAAGGGTACAACAACAAAAGCAAACAGCCTTCAGAATGGGAGAAGCTATTTGAATGGTATGAATCTGACAAAGGGCTGATAACTAGAATCTAAATAAAACACAAACTAATCAACAAGGAAAAAACAAACAATCTCATTTATAAGTTGCCAAGAGAATTGAATGGAAATTTTTCTGAACAAGACAGATGAATGGCAACAATCACATGAAAAAAAGCTCCTCCTCCCTAATATCTATTATTGTACCTCACTCCTCATGTCACTACTTCCCTCATTTCTGAGATTAAATTTCATAGTTAATGCTTATGATCACTTTTTTGCATAAATCCTCAACTCCCAGTCCTCTCTTATGCACCTCTTATTTGACAAAAACATCATCTCATTAAAAGTGGGCTATGACTACCCCACTCCTGGAGCTGACTCAACTATAACTGGAAAAATATAACAGAATGTGACTAGAGAAAACTACTCATCCAAGCTTACTGGGCTGTACTAAATGTATGATGATTAATTAGAGACAGCTGCTTTTTATTCCCTGGCAATCATGCAGCATTTCCTTTGACTCATTTAGCCCCCACTCCTCCAGGTGACTCCTGCATAACTTCTTCCCAGTCCTCAAACTTTCATATCTTTTATCATCCTTACTCTAGCTAAGGACTCAGTTTCCCATTTCCCCAAGAAACTAGAAATGTTATATATATACTTTTTCGTTGTTTCCCCATCAACACAGCATAGATTATTTTTTAAATGTAAGTCAGATCATTCTGATTTCTGATCAAAATCTACCAATGGCTCCCTACTTCATTCAAAGAGGAAGCTTAAAGATCTCACAATGACCTAAGTTGCCCTACACAATACGAAAAATTTATGAGATCTTTGACCTTTTCTTCTACTATTCTTCCTCCTACTCACTGGAGGCCAGACACTAATCTCCTCAGTGCCCACGAGGTATGTCAGGTCTCAGAGTCTGCATCCTCCTTGGCTCCTCCGTGAGGTTCTGCCCCAAGGGAACCACCTGGGTGACTCCCTCACATCACTCAATTCTTTTTTTTTTTATTAAATCATACAATTTAATACATCATTGTATTTAATGTACATCGATATGATCATGGGCATCATACACTAGTTTCACACTCAACTCTTTGCTCAAGTACCTCTTCAGTGAACTTTATCTTAACTGCCTCCTTCATAACTGCAGCCCCAGAATTTCTTCTCTTTCCCTACATTCTTTTCAATGCAAAGAAATGTTATTCTTTGCATTGAAAATACAACCAGTAGTTCTTTGTTGTATATATTTAAGGAATTCAAGATAATGTTTTTATATAGTTAAAATTATGGGAGACCATTGTTTTGGATTGAACTCCTATACTTGGGCCCAACAAACAGACAAAATGGAGTCTGACACATTCATCGAGGTTAAACTTTGAGGAAAAGACTCTTGACCAATACCTCCTGTTCTTCTTTTCCCCTTCCCTTAGTAAGAAATATTAAACTTTTTATGTGGCTTAATACAACTGGGTACTGAACAGAACATTTTTCCCCCCTCAAACCAAGAGAATCCAATATGCCTGAGTTAGCATAGGCTATGCTTTATCCTCACCAAAAAGGCAATCTAAAGTAACCTGAAGTAACCAATCAGCTTTTTCTTTTATTGTTCTGTTGTCTTGTTCCCATGTGACAAAACCTACTCTTCTGTTTCTGTCCAGTAGGAGCTCTCATTCTATTTTGTGGAATGGAGACTGCCCCCTGTTTGTTCATGAATCATGAACAAAAGCTGATTACCTCTACAAATTTGTTGTGATTTTGTCTTTGATAACATACATAGTGAAATTGTTACTACAGTTAAACAAATTGATATACCCATCTCCAGAGACAGTTGCCTATTTTGTGGTAAGAACTCCTGAATTTTAGTTATTTTGGAAAATTTCTAGTATACAATATAATATGATGAGCTATAGTCATGCTGTACATTGGACCTCTAGACTTACCTTTCATAATTATAACTTTGTACTCTTGATCAATACCTCCTGTTCTTCTTTTCCCCTTCCCTTAGTAAGAAATATTAAACTGTTTTTATGTGGCTTAATACAACTGGGTACTAAATAATTTACCTATTTATGTTAATTATTGAATACTTTACCCCCCTGGAACATAAACTCTGTAAGTCAAAGATGTGGTTTTGCTTTTTATTATTTCTTTCCATCTGTAATACTCTTTGGCACATACGAGGCATGCAATAAATATTTATTAAATGAATTAGTTAATATTTATAGGATAGTGTTTGGTATAGCATATTTGCTCAGTAAGTAAGAGCTATCATTACTACATTAATCAATATTACTCTATTGGACATGTTGTGCTTAAAGCAGTACAGAATCTCCAGGTGGCAGTTCTATAGGTTTAGGATTCAGGATAGGAGGATGAGCTGACTATAAATTAGCATGGTCACAAAATCAACTGAATCAACAAGATCCCACTGGGAAGAATATTAAGAGTGGAAAGCTGTTTGGAAGGGTAGAACATAGGGATGTACCAACATGGGTAGGGAGGCATTATAAACTCAAGAAGGAAAGGGAAAGTAAGTATCCAGAAAAACACAAAAAGGAACAAGAGAGTTTGGCACAATGGAAGCCAATGAAAGGTAGAATTTGTGTATTCAATAGTTGTCAAATACTTCAGAGTAGATAATACCACAAAAAGGTACAATAGCAAATGTTGATACAAGTCACTAAGTAAGAATGTATAGACATTTAAGGGATGAAAATAAAAGTCATCAGCATCAACATGTCTAAAATTAGCAATGGAAGAGTTTCTAAAATTATTAGATGGCAAGAAAATTCATGTAACACACATTCTTCACCTATGTTTCTCTCAAGGAAAGCAGCAATAGAATAATAGAAAGGATCACCCTGTGTTAGACTTTATGTGACCAGAATTTGATGTAAGTGGGTCAAAGAAGTAATCCCCAGAATTGAGTAGGGTCTTCCACAAGCTTTGGATACTAGGATGAGATAATGTATTTCTCCTCAGAGTTTAAATCTGAAATCAAGGATGTATCTAAACCAGTAAAATCTCTACATTTTCGATCAGGAGTAAAAATAATGTAAAAATTCTAGAGGTCCTTTCTCTTTAAGACAACACTTAAAAGAATAAAATGACACTAAATAAACCTAAATGCAATGCATTTTTTATATATTTTCTATATTACTATATATTTACTATAAGTTGTCTAATATATCTTACACGAAGAAAGGAAATTTAGGATTAATTATTGCTATCCTCATCAATATGGAGATATTTTCTGCTATTTTTGTAGTTGAGAAATGAAGAGTTTTTAATAATTTTCTTAAATAAAGGCATTTATAACACAACCTGTATTTATGGATAATTACAAAATGAGTCATAAGTGGGTGCAAATTGAGTAATATGATTAATTTCTAGGTTGACCTTTAGGAAAGTATTTGTCTAACATTTGTTATTTGTTATATATTTATTATATCAAACTAAAGTTCCAGCCGTTTCATTTCTATGCTGTTTTTCAAAATGAGAAGTGCCTTATGGATATAAAATAGTTTGTTTCAGAAAATAATTGTTTCATTTTAAAAACAATTTAGATTTTGAATAATAATATGAATATTTTCTTTGAATACCTGCTTTTGTTTCTATCAAGGTGCTCTTTTAAAGTTACTCTATGCTGCATTTTTCAAATCTATATTTCTTGAATTAAGTAATTATTTTGCAGGTAGTTAAATTTATTGTTTAATGAAAAGTAACAAAAAATCTAAGGGTAGCACATAGCTTTCTTCAAGGTTGTGTCATCATCTTAGTTGGCCTCTGATCTAGACGAGAGCCCTCCAGATTGCAGATATATAATGTGCATCTCCAGCAAAACTGCTCATAAGAATAACTTCATTATTCTGGGAAGCTAGATCTATAAAGTATGTAAAATGTGGAAGTGTTCTGCCTATACAATTTCTGGTAAGTACAGCATGACTAAGTATAAAACCTGAGTCAGCTTCAGTTCAAGCATACCTTTCTAAAATATGTACTGTGACATGGAGGAAAGAAAAATAGAGTGGGCAAAGGTGTTCTGCTCTGAAGTAATGATGCATTTTAGATCTATATAGTTCTGTCTTGATTAATGAAAAATTAGCTCTGGCAACATTTTGTAATATACTGTACCAATTAGTCACAGCAACCCTGAATTATAGTAGAATGGAAAAACTCACCAATACCACTGGACAGATTGTTGTGGGTGGTAAAATATGGTCCTTCAGAGGTCCACAGTCACATTCAGGTTTTAGATGTGAAGCACATTTATTATGCAACTAGAAAAGGAGAAAGGGAGAGAATATCAAGTTCCAGGCAACAGCAACAAACCAGGGGCAGATTATATTTCAACCAGGACACAGCAAATACATTTGAAGTACATTAAATAATTACATGAACAAATAAACAGAATCATAAAGGGATTCACATTACATTTGCTTTTATATATGTACCTTAAATAAGCCATTTAGCAACTTCTCTGCTCCAGCCTATATATCTTTTCAATTTTCATAAATGTTTATATTAAAAATATACTTTAGATTTTGCACCAAATAAGCCCAATTTCTTTGAAAATCACATGTTATTACCCATTAAAGTCCTTCCGTGGCTTATCTGTTAGCATAATCTTGAAAGCACTGTGCACGGTGTATGCTTTTTTTTTTTTTTTTTTTTTGACCCTCCTGTTTTCTCAAAGTCATTCGAAAGTGCACAGCTCAGTATGGGGCATAATTGATCCCATCATTAGTTTTAACTTTGTAATTCAATATGTAAATGTAACCAGAGATTCATCTCAGTAGGAGCAGGATATAAATAAAAGAAGATGATTATGATTATAAAAAATTGTCTTTATATTGTATTTATCAGCTCGACATTAAGTTAGTGTGTAATTATATAATGTGATATTTATTTTTCAATATGTATAAACCTAAACTGATATTTTTACCAACCTTGGTCACAAGTTTAAATTAAGGGGTTATATTATAGTGTATTAAATAGTGATGTTTTTACTTATTTATTTATTTATTTTATTATTTTTTTTTTTGAAAGGTAACTCATTTTAATTAATATTTCTCTGGTAAGTAGGTTGACTATTTTTATAACATATGTAGTGGCCATTGATATTCTTCCTTTGTTAATTTTTTTTTTTTTACATTTTTAATTTATTGAGAATTATTTATTTATTTATTTATTTAATGATTTATTAATAATTAAAATTAATTATTTAATTAATTAATTTAATTATTCATTAATAATTAAAATAAATTAATAATTTATTTAATTATTTATATTATTTATTTAATGAGAATTATTTTTTTATTGTGGAGAAGGGGCAGGAAAGAAGGTGGGGGAAGAGGTGAGTGACAGGGTCGGGCCAGTGGCATGGTACCACATTGACTGTATCTAGGTAGAGGCAGTTTCAGGCCGGGCCTTGCTGAGTCGTTGCTACGCGGAAGTAGCTCAATGGATCCGCTTCTAGTCAGGCTCGGGAAGTTGCACTAGGCCTCAGGCACATGGCAGGGCCCAACAATTCCCTCTTTTGTGTTTTGTATGGTGGAAAAACATAGCCCCTGTCTTAGGTTGCCTGCTCTTGCAGTTTCAGTCTTACCCGTCATAGGGATACAAACATCAATGGTTTGGTCCCTGTCTTAGGTTGACTGAATGCAGAGAGAGGCAACAAATTAAAGTACACATGTGCCATTCCCACTCTGTGTCTTTGCTCAGGAAACACAAAGAGATGGAATTCCATGAAAGAGAAATCAAGAAAAAGACTTCACATAATGAAGACACATAGGAATACACTAGCATTACCTTTATTTAATGGCTGCCACTCATGGTCCTGAAACAGAATAGACCTCTGGGATTACATGTAAGTGGTCTTCCACATACCCGATTATACATCTGCTGCCAGAACACCAAAAAGTAATATATGGAAAACTTCATTTTTTTTTTTTTTTTAACTCTTAGCTTTTGAAGCTTTAGAGTTTTCCTTTTGGGGCTTGGCACTTTCAGCTTTCTTCTTTTCTGTCCCAGCTTTGCTCAGAGGAGCATTTTTCTTTTCTGTCCCAGCTTAGGTTGGAGCAATGCCCTCTAGCATCTCAAGTTCAAGTTCAAGTTCATCTAATTTTGTCTCAGGTGGAATTTGGTCTTCTTTTTCTTCCCAGAAACGTATTTTTAGGTATAGGAGCAAACAAATAAAACTAAAGCCCAACATAAGCACAGCAGGGACCCATAAAAACAGCAGCGGGATACCCTGGGGCCACGGTTTTACTTTTTCTGGGTCTTTTTTCTTTGGTGGGGGTGGGCCGCTGTCAATACTTCCTCCTGAGCCTTTGAACAGACATACAGGGGGTTTCCACTCATCATCACAGTGGCAATGTTGCTTATTGTTGCAAACCCCTTTCCCGTTACAGGTCTTTGGTGAGCAGGTATTATTCAAGAGTGACCTGTTGACACACCTCCTGCCCATGCAGATATGTTCTGGACCACATGCAGTGCCATCTTTTATTTCACCAATATCAGGGATGACCATCCCAAAATGGTAGTCGGTGCTCCAGCAGTTGATATCCTTGATTCGAGTCCAGTGGACGGTGGAATGATCTGTCAAAAAGGGAATTTTTTCTATTCTGTCACAGAGAACTCTGCCACACAGGATATCTGGCATATTACACGTTTGATAACGGCTGAAGTTTAAACCACAGTGACCAAAACGATCGCCTCGACTGTTAATTTTTGCATAGCAACTTTCACTAGCACTCTTGGCTCCCCTGCCAAAAATTTTCCTACACTGTTCTTCACGGTCATTGCACCTCTTTTCATAGCAGGTGCCATTGCCCAGGCAAAGGATTCCGTTTTGAACATACACATCTTCGGGGCACATGTGTGAAGTACCATTGCACCACTCTGGAAGGTCACATTCATCAGACTTTGCTCTGCAAACGGTGCCTGATGGCAGGAGCTGGCAATTTCTGCAACAAAGCCCAAAAGCACAGTTAGCCCCTGCTTTGAAAGTGCAGTTGGACAGACAACATGGATCCTTTGAACACAACTGGAAGGACCCACAGTCACATTGCTCTTCTCCTTCCACCACCCCGTTCCCGCAGCGATGCATTCCGAAGATGCGTTCCGGAGCAGGTGAGATGTACAAGCAGCTCCTTCCTCTAATGGTTTGCAAAAAGTCAACGTAACTACAGTTGCTGAATCTGTCTGTCTTCACTTTGTAGGAACACATGAGACACTTTCTTCTCCCACAGTAACAAAAATCTCCATCGTGCTGCATACCCAGATTATGACCAAGCTCATGTGTTATTGTGAGTGCAAAACTACTGTCTACTACCCCTGGTGTGAAAGAATTAATAGCACAACTTGTTCTACCCCAACATATTGTTCCAACATAGGCTAAACCAACATTTATATCATAATCTTCTCTTACAATAAGATGGGCAACATCATGGGGAAGACGGGCTTCTAAGTTTGTTGCCTTCCAGTTGCAAAAATTAGTTAGTCCATCCTCTATAGTGCTTATATCAATGGGGTTTTGTGTTGTCCAGATCTCCAACCCTATCAGAAACACATGGACAGTAAGTTGGGCATAAAATGAATTTACTACATGAAGAATCAAGAGTGCCTGCTCTTGCATATCTGAGACATTACCCGCCATATAAATGTATCGTCCATTATCCATCACCAGTGCCATTTCAATGTACCATGTGTGGGTGTAAATATCTTCAAAGACAATGTGCTTCGTAGAGGAACTGTCCCTCCAGGGAGAGTTCAATTGTCGTGCTATTTCTTCTTCTGTTAATCCACACTTCAGGGGTGGGAATTTTGTCTCTTCACTATCTATCTTATATATCCAATGTTCGAATGTGTCAGAGAACCTTTTGGGCTTGATTTCATAAATAGTTTCTTTTATCTGGAGCATCCCATGAAAGCCTCCAGAACAGATGCTAAGAGCAACAAGGGATTCTGGGTCCCCCTCCACGTAACCCTGATAGTAGCAATCATCCTGGACATAGGGCCAGTCCTGGAGGAGAGTGCCAAGATCTGTGTAGGTGAACACAGAGAAATGTCTCGATACCAAAAGCTTATTGACCTTCATGTGTATGATGTGTCTCTGGCCCCCAAACTGTAGGCCATAGGTGAGCCAGCCTGGAGTATTTTTACTTTGATTGGTGTCAGTTAATCTCAAAGGTATCACTACTTCTGGGGGGTCATTGTATTGTGCCTGTCCAATCCAGAGCCATGGAGAAAGGAATAGGGACACCCCCATCCAGAGAAGCAAGAAAGGGAGCCTCTCATGTACGAGGGCATCGTCCACAGCCATTATGGGGCTGAGGAATAGAGGCAAGACAGAAGGATAGGACGCTCTGCTGCTCTGTCTTCTCTCTGTGAGCTGGTTGTATATAGCACTAACCTCCAGGGTCTCTCTTCTGGCAGAGTCAGTCCATCTAAGGAGAAAGAGATAGTAATGGCATAATGAGCAGATCAGTGTGGAGGAGAAAGAGCAGGGCATGGGTGAAAATAGATTAGTGTCTGGCTCAAGACATTACTCAATATAACCACATTGGATTTGCACCTAAATATTGGCAAGGCAGGGTCTGACTGTAGTTATATAAAAAATAACAAATGACCACAGGTTCATAATCACAGAACCTGGATAAAGGACATGTGGATTCATTTTACTGTTCTTTAAATATAGGGGTGTGTGTGAATGTTTCCACAATACTTTTTTTTTTTTTGAGACAAGAGTCTCACTCTGCCACCTGGGTAGAGTGCTGTGTCATCATAGCTCACAGCAACCTCAAACTCTTGGGCTCAAGTGATCCTCTTGTCTCAGCTTCCTGAGTAGCTGAGACTAGATGTGCTTGCCACAATGCAAAGCTCATTTTTTTCTATTTTGAGTAGGGGGGGGTCTCATTCTTTCTCAGTCTTGGCTTCTAGTCTTTCTCAGTCTAGTCAAGCAATCTACCTCAGTCTCCCAAAGTGCTGTGTTAAGATTACAGGCACGAGCTACTGTTGCCCAGCCCACAGTAGGTGATTATGGATCCCTCCGGTTGTGTTAGAAGGATCCATGTTGTCTGTCCAACTGCACTTTCAAAGTGGGGGCTAACTGTGCTTTTGGGCTTTTTTGCAGAAATTGCCAGTTCCTGCTTTCTCTCTCTTTCTCTCTTTCTTTCGTCCTTTTTCCCTCCCTCCCTCCCTCCCTCCCTCCCTCGCTCCCTCACTCTCTCTCTCTCTCTCTCTTTCTTTCTTTCTTTCTTTCTTTCTTTCTTTCTTTCTTTCTTTCTTTCTTTCTTTCGACAGAGTCAGACTTTGTCAACCTGGGTAGAGTGCTATTGCATCACAGCTCACAGCTACTTCAAACTCTTGAAGATCAAGTGATCCTCTTGTCTCAGGCTCCCAAGTAGCTGGGACTACAGGCGCCTACCACAACACCCGGCTCCTTTTAGAGATGGGTTCTTGCTTTTGCTCAGGCTGATCTGAAACCTCTGAGCTCAGGCAATCCACCCACATCCATCTCTCAGGGGGCTAAGAGTACAGGTATGAGTTACCACCCCCACCCCCACAATAAATATTTAAAACAAAGGTCTTAGTGGAAAAGTAAACATATATCTTGCTTTGATGAGGTAATCTTGATGGAGACTTATTGGTTTGGAATAAGTATTAATAGCTCTTTTTGCATTTTTCTCAAAGTTTGTGCAAGTTTTATTTTATTATTTTTTCAATTTCAGAATATTAAGGGACTACAAATGTTTGTTACCTGGATTACTTTTGTAATGCTTGAGTCATTGCTGTAGGTGCATCCATCACCCAGTGATCATTGTATTCGTTAGGTAGATTTTGCTCCTTCTTACTCCACCTTGCTGCTTGATTTCAGCTGAGTTTTATTTCATTCTATACACATGTGTGCTCATAGGTTTGTTCCAATTTAATAGCAAGTATACGAGATGTCTGTTTTTCATTCTTTAGATACTTCATTTAGAAAGACTGGTCTCCAGTTCCATGCAAATTGTTGCAAAAGGCATCAAGTCATCCTTTTTATGGCTGAATAGTACTCTGTGATATACATGTACCACATTTTGTTAATCCATTCATGACTCGATGGGCACTTAGGTTGATTCCACATCTTTGCAATTGTGAATTGTGCTGCAATAAACACTGGAGTGCAGATGTCTTTTTGATGAAATGACTCTTTTCCTTTGGATAAATACCAAGTACTTAACCAAGGAGGCAAAAGATCTCTACAAGGAGAACTATGAAATACTGAGGAAAGAAATTGTGGAGGACACAAACAAATAGAAAAATACATCATGCTTATGCATCAGTAGAATCAACATTGTTAAAATGTCCATACTACCCAAAGTGATTTGCAGATTCACTGCAATCTCCATCTAAATGCCAACATTGTATTTCACAGATCTAGAAAAAAAGTTCTATGCTTTATTTGGAGCTAGAAAAGAGCCCAAATAGTCAAAGCAATCTTAAGCAAAAATAACAAATCTGGAGGCATCACATTACCAGACTTCAAATTATGCACGTCTGTAATAACCAAACATCGTGGTATTGGCAGAAAAATAGACATAGAGCAATGGAATAGAACAGAGAACCCACATATAAAACCATCCACCTACAGCCAACTGATCTTTAACAAAGCAGACAACAATATACACTGGGGAGAATCTCTATTCAATAAATGATGCTGGGAAATTGGATAGCCATATGGAGAAGAATGAAACAGGACCCTTACCTCTCCCCACTCACAAAAATTAACTCAAGATAGATAAAAGACTTAGATGGAAGACATGAAACCATTAAGAATTCTAGAAGAAAATGTAGGAAAAACTCCCAGGCATACAATTTATGACTAAGACTCCAGTGGTAATTACAGCAACAACAAAAATTGTCATTTTTCAAAGCCTGTCCCCATATAAAATGGTAAGGAAGCCAAACTAGTTGGGAAAGTAGTAGTCGCCAGTGGGATAAGACTGAAGGCAAAACATAGTCCCTTTAGAAATGCAAAGGACGTCAAAGAGCCCCAAATAGAAGGATAACAGATTTGAGGAAGATAATATTGTTGCCCTGGAGAAAATATATTAAAATCCCTGGCATTTGGGGGATTATAAGGTGAATAGCTCCTGATACCCACTTTCAAATATGTAAATATCATAATTAAAAATATATGTAACTACTTCATCTAAAAATACAAAAAAATTATCTCATGCTCAGAATGGTTGCTCACATGTATAAGCCCAGCACTCTGGGAGGCCGATGGGGGAGGATCCCTTGAGCTCAGGACTTCAAGACCAGCCTGAGCAAGAGTGAGACCTCTTCCATCTCTACTAAAAATAGAAAAACTAGCTGGGCATGATGGAAGATGCCTATAGTTCCAGCAACTAGGGAGGCTGAGGCAGGAGGATCACTTGAGCCCAGGACTTTGAGGGTGCTATTTGCTGTGACAATGCCATAGCACTCTACAAAGGTGACTGGGTGAGACTCTGTCTTGAAAAATAAAAACAAAACAAAACAAAATTATCTCAGTGATACAAATGTATTATCATATTTGTGCAAACAAGAAAATTAGAACTAACATATACACTGGCTGATAATACTGACTCGGTTTTTGTTTTAATAAAGTATTAATAAAACCACATAATATGCAGACAGTATACTGTATACTTGTAAAATATAAAGGAATGATATTGGCCTAAATAAATTTATGGTCTTGAGTATAAATCTAGGCAGAGTGTTTAGGGAAAAATTACGTATTTCATATGTAACATGCCTATTGTTGTAGTTGACGGGGGTATCCATAGCCTTTATCAGATCATTAAAGTAATGGGCTTAAGAAATACCAGTCTAGGTGAAAAAAACAATTGAGGAAAGTGAAATCTGCTCTGAGTGATCTAAAGTACACTGATTAAATACAATGTAGTATAGTAGGTAATATAAAATAAAAGATGTCAGATTCAGCACCTATCATCTGGGCCTGAGCCCCTTTCTCCTTAAGTTTTCTTTTATCTTGTTTTATGATCTTTGACCTCTCCTCCCTGGAATCATTTTCCTGTCACTTGTGGAGTCTTCCTCTTATAAAATTATTTTCTTTATTCACTCTGTTTTATGGAGAGCTTCTTGTTAGAGCAATATGGTGGCTGGAGGTAGTCACCTAGAGCAAGTAAAGTTTTAGCAAGAAAAAAGAAAGTTTATTAATGACTTACACAGTGAGCCAGCCCCATCCTAGTGACTACAGGCTCCATGGAGAGCAGAGTTTTGGTTTCATGTACAACTTTGAGGAGTATCAGCTGCTTCTTGAAAGTCTGATTAACTCTGTTCTCAAAACAACCCACCTGCAAGGTCTTGAAAACAACCACCTGTAAGACCTTGATAATGACCCCCCTGCAAGGTCATAATCAGCCTCATATTCCAATAATAGCCCAGGTCAGTCTGGCTCAAACCAATCCAAAGTAGCCTAACCACATCCATCATCCACTCATATCTAGTGAACTATCTAACCGAGTCCTAATGTTAAACACTAAAAAAATTAACAATAACTAATATTTTCAAATATCCAGTGTTTAAATGTCCTTAGTTGTCCAATTGTTTTAAATATTATTTTGAATTAAAATACATATGATGTCTATAAAATTCAGTTGTCGAAGTATCTCTTAAGACGCTTGTAAACTACAGCTTCCTGCTTTCTCTTGCTTACTCACACACCCTCATGTTCTCTCTCTTTATTTGGGAAGAAAAAAATCTAGGTCAGTTGTCAACAGAGTTGCTCAGTGTAGCCCAGCGGTTCTCAACCTGTGAGTGGTGACCCCTTTGGGGGTCGAACAACCCTTTCACAGGGTCACCTAAATACATCCTGCATATCAGATATTTACATAATGATTCATAACAGTAGCAAAACTACAGTTATGAAGTAGCAACAAAAATAATTTTATCGTTGGGGGTCACCACAGCATGAGGAACTATATTAAAGAGTCATGGCATTAGGAAGGTTGAGAACCACTGGTCTAGACTTTGCTCGTTGAATCCTTGTAATGATATTTAAGATGTTCCTCTCTCTCCTGTACTTTCTATACTTAGCCCTAGAAGCTCGATCATTTCAAGCACTAATTTTTGGTAGGAATGTTTTCTAGGTGGTACTGTGTACTTCCGCAATGAGGCATATAATGTCAAGTACCTTATCCTTTTGAATTATTAGCAAGCATTGTAGCCTTTGTCGCCATTATTTCCATTGGGGGTTGCAAAAGTAGAAATTATAATTCCAGCATTCCTTCTACATTTACCAGTTAGAATAGTTCTATAAACAGTCACTTCTCCTTATAAAGTATTCAGTTACCCTGAGGTGTAGAAATATAGGAAAGGTCAGGCACGTTCTTGAGCCTTTCCTTGTATTTACAAGTTTTCAAAAATAATGAATTATTTCTCTAGCATTCCCCAAAGGAGAACAAGGAGGTTTTGTTACTTTGTGGGTTTAAATATACTTGATGTGCTTTTATTGTTCTGGCTATTATCCTTAGTTAAGCCCGGATTGGCTGGTGGGAAGCCTTTTGCAGTATTTTTCAACCTTTTTTTATCTCACAGCACACTTGAACTCATAGTTAAACTTTTGTGGCACACTTAGATCATGTCAATCAAAAAAAAAAAAAAAACAAAAAAAACAGTAAAGAAAGAATACACTTACTGTGCTTTGAACTTCTTTTGAAAATAATTCAATTAATGATCTTTAAAATTTTTGATGATACACCTAAGATCCTCACAAGCACATGGGTAAGAAATCACTGTCCTTTAGGCTACTAAGTCCTCATATCATGACCCCCATAGTCTTTAATAACTTTTTCTTGGTTTCTGAAAGGATGAAATCTTATACCTTTCCAGAAATTTTAAGTTAATCATTGTCCCAAGAAGCCCTGGTTTAGGTATAGTTTTGACATATTCAAAATGAGAACTCTGTTCTAATTTATATGATTAAAAATTGTTATATTATTAAAAAAGAAAATAGTGACTAATTCTCACCTAAATTGGATTTAATTTTGACCAAAGTACATTACTTAAACATTAATTATTAATTCAATGTGTTAATATATTGTTTGGGATATTGCATCCTCATTTATAAGTGAAATATGTTTGTAATTTCCCCTTTATAATAATATATTTTCTCTAATTTTAATATCAGGTATACCCAGATCAAGTGGAATGATTTTGAAGTATTTCTTCTTTTTCTATTGTCTATTAAGATTTGGCATGATCTGTTTTTTGAAATTATCTTTTACTATTATTTATAAATATTAGTTGTGTATTTTTTGAGACTTAAAAAAAATAAGAAATGGGCGGCGCCTGCAGCTCAGTGAGTAGGGCACCAGCCTCATATGCCGAGGGTGGCGGGTTCAAACCCAGCTCCGGCCAAACTGCAACAAAAAAATAGCCGGGCGTTGTGGCGGGCGCCTGTGGTCTCAGCTGCTCGGGAGGCTGAGGCAGGAGAATCACGTAAGCTCAAGAGTTAGAGGTTGCTGTGAGCCGTGTGACGTCATGGCACTCTACCCGTGGGTGGTACAGTGAGACTCTGTCTCTACAAAATAAATAAATAAATAAAAATGAGAAGTTAATTGATGACTCCATACTGAATCTCAGAGTCAAAGCCTTCTATAATAGACATACTCTTATTTGACAATGTGAATGTTACTTTCTTTGCATTATTATTATTGTTGCTTAATATTTCAATGCAGCAATTCTCTGATTTCTTTTCTGAATGTCTTTATGTTCATTCATTCTTTACAAGATTTTTGTTTCTAGTCCTTACCTTAAACATTATTATTGTTATTAAATTTTAAGCCTCTTTAATTCTGTGAAGGCAAAAAATGGAAACCTAATAAATACATGCATATGTAAAAATAAAAAAAAAATTTTTTTTAATTGTGAACATCCGCAAAAGTAAAAGAAATGGCAGAATGAACTACTTACTGTGCATCACCAATGGCTTCAGCAATTAGAACCTCAAATAAATTTAGTTTCGTCTATATGGGCAGTCCCTGAGTTACAAACATCCAACTCGTATACAACTTGCACTTATGAACAGAGCCTATTACAGGTAATAGGTAAATGCACCTGTTTCAACTTATGTACAAATCCAAGTTAGGAACAAACCCGCAGAACCTATCTCATTCATAACCCAGATTGAGCCTATACTCAGACCTGCTTCCCCTCCCAACCCATTTGTTCCAACTGGATTATTTTAAACAAATCCTAGTTATCATCTCATTTCATCTTAAGATATTTTGATGTATGCCTGAACATTAGTATACATTCATAGTACCCAAAGACGGGTAAGATCACTCTGCATTCAGTCAACCTAAGACAGGGACCAAACCATTGATGTTTGTATCCCCATGACGGGTAAGACTGAAACTACAAGAGCAGGCAACCTAAGACAGGGGCTATGTTTTTCTGCCATACAAAAACAAGAGGGAATTTTTGGGCCCTGCCATGTGCCTGAGGCCTAGTGCAACTTCCCGAGCCTGACTAGAAGTAGATCCATCGAGCTACTTCTGCGTAGCAACGACTCAGCAAGGCCCGGCCTGAAACTGCCTCTACCTAGATACAGCTAATGTGGTACCATGCCACTG
>CAUYPK010030704.1:0-33290 GCA_963574355.1 Loris lydekkerianus
TCAGAGAAATGCAAATCAAAACTACTTTGAGATATCATCTAACTCCAGTGAGACTAGCCTATATCACAAAATCCCAAGACCAGAGATGTTGGCGTGGATGTGGAGAAAAGGGAACACTTTTGCACTGCTGGTGGGAATGCAAATTATTACATTTCTTTTGGAAAGATATATGGAGAACACTTAGAGATCTAAAAATAGATCTGCCATTCAATCCTGTAATTCCTCTGCTGGGCATATACCCAGAAGACCAAAAATCACATCATAACAGAGATATTTGTATATAATACTTTTTAAATGTACATTGTGCTAAATTTAACATTGTAATGAAACATTAGAAGAACCAATACAAAATAAAACAAAGGGAGTTAGCAAATAAAGCAAATACTGAAAATAAAAGGGAATCATGAACATAACTGATCAAAATGAAGGCGCGAAAAGAGAAAGCAAGGAACAAGACCAGAAGAGACACATAGAAATTAGATGGAAAAAATGGAGATTTAAGTCTAACAAAATAATTTTTAAAATTAAATATAAAGATCTTTAATTAAGTGTGAAGATCTGAACACTCCAATTAAAAGATAAAGATGATTGTCAGTTTGGATAAAAATGCAAGACCCAACGTGTATTGGCACCAAAGCATGTATGTAAGGCCAATTTTGTTTTATCAATAGAAAAAAATAGAGACTAAGTTCTTATGATTACAGGATCACGTTACATGTATACAAGGTACACTCATCAAGGTCATATGTGAAAGCATGGAACAACCTATCTATTCCTAGCAATAAAGCAGAAATTTAAAATAAAAATGAAATAAATGGAAAAGCAAGACCCAACTGTATGCTGTGTATGAGAAAGCCTCTTTAGATATAAATACACATATGGCTTAAAATAAAGAGGATGAAAAAAGATGTAGTAAGTAAACATTAATGAAAAGAAATCTAGAGTGGTAATATTAACATTAGACAAAGTAGATTTTAGTGTAATAAATATTACCAAGAGAAAGGAGAATCATTCATAATAATAAAAAGGTTTGTTCTCTCAGAGGGGCTCAACTGCAACTCAGACCTCACCTTACAAATGCAAACAATGTAACCTAATCATTTGTATCCTCATATTAATCCAAAACTTTAAAAAAGAGGGTATAACAGTCTGAAATGTGTGGAGATAGATAATAGCAGAGCTTCAAATACATGAATCAAAAACTGATGAAATCTCCTCTCTCATTTATTGATAGAACAAATAGAAAATCAGGAAAGATAAAAACAACTTGAATTACAGCATCAACCAAATTGATCTAATTGATTTTCATAGGATATTCTGCTCAATGAGAACAGAATATACAGTAATTTCTAGTGTACATAGAAAACTCACTGGGACTATATTCTGAGCTATAAAATATCTCCACAAATGTAAGAGAATTTAAATCATACAAAGGATGTTTCCCGACCACCTAGCAATCAAACAAGAATTAATAACAAACAATTATCTAGAAAAATTTCCAATATATGTTTTAATAGCTTTTTAAAGATATAATTCATATACCTACAGTCTATCCACTTAAAGTATATAATTTGATGGGTTTTTAGTACAGTATATTCACAAATACATACAACCGTCACCACAGTCAATGTTAAAACATTTTTAAAAAATTTTAGATTAATAAGAGGGTACATATAATTAGGTTACATTGTTTGCTGGACTCATTTCTACAACATTTGAATCATCTCAGAGAAGCCCTGTGTTCTTTAGCTATTGTCCCCTTATCTCTGACCCCACCAAAACCCAAGCAATCTATTTCCTGTCCCTATAGATTTCCCTATTCTAGACTTACATGGGAATGGGACCATACATTGTGTAGTCTTTTGTGACTATCGCTTAGCATAATGTTTTCACTGTTCATCCATGTTGAATGTATTAATACTTCATTTTTATGGCCTAATAATATTCCATTATATGAGTATATCACATTTTGTTTATCCATTCATGCTTTGATGGTCATTTGGGTTGTTTCCACCTTTTGGCTGCTATAAACAATTTGTGTACAGGTTTCTGTGTAGACTTATATTCTCATTTTTCTTGGGCATTAGCTGGGCCATATTGTTACTTCATGTCATTGTATAACTCTGTATTTAATATTTTGAGGAACTGCCTGATTATTTTATAAAGTGGTTGTGCTATTTTTCATTCCCCATAGTATATGGGGGTTCTGATGTCTCTGCATATTCCCTAACACATGTTGTCTGATTTTTTGATTCCAGCCATCCTAGTGGATGTAAAGTGAGAGCTCATAGTGCTTCTGAAATATTTGGATTTCTCAGATAACTAGTGAGACACATTTTGTATCATGTGCTTATTGGCCATCTGTATATCTTTGGAAAAATGTTTGTTCAGATCCTTTGCCCATTTTGATAAAGTTGTCTTTTTATTGTTGAGTTGTAAGTGTTCTTTATATATTCTACATGTAAGTTCCTTGTTAGATGTGTGACTTGCAAATATTTTCTCCCATTTTGCAGGCTGTCTTTTTACTTTTTTGATCTAGGATGGTGTCAATATAATCTATGTTAAACAGTACATTTGTGAATAACTCATGGGTCAAAGAACAAATCTTGAGATAAATTATTATAGAAAATGTTTTAAACTAAATGAAAACAAATTACAAAATTTGTGGTATGCAGGTAGAACATGGCTTATAAAGAAAATTTTAACATTTAATGCTTAATTTAAAAAAGAAGAAGTATCTAAAAGGAACTGCTTAAGCTTCCACTTTAAGCATCTCTGTTGGGCATTGTAAGATTGGTCTCTAAAATGGTTAGACCTATTTATGTGTTATAAGCAATACATCTGATACTGTTAGGCTTTAATATTTTGCCAGATAGATGGGTGTGAAATTGATCTTTGTGCTTTATGTTTATTTCCCTGATTACTAGGGAGTTAAGTAATTTTTCTTGCACTGTATTGAATGGCTTTTAAAAAACCATTAACCTCCATAGAGGTTTTTTCTCTATGTAGTGTCTAATCATATTTTGCCCACTTAAATTGGGGTGCATTGTACTTTTTGATTTAAAGAAAATGTTTCGAAATGTTATAAATGTGAACATTTTCCAGTTATATCTGTGGAAAAGATAGCCATAACTATCCTTGAACTTCATGTTGTCTTTGTTGTACAAATGGTTTAATGAAAAGAAGTCAGACTTAAGACTTAATATTTTTAAAATATGGTTTGTTTTTTATTCTACCTTATAGATATAATTTCCTATATTTTCTTTATTTTTTTGATGTTTTTCTTTTACATTTCCACCTGGAATTTATTTTTGTATAGGGATTTCTTTCTTTCTTTTCCATATGGCTATCTCATGTTCCAAGTGTCATTTATAGACTAGCCCATCCTTTCCCTGCCTCTTTGCTGTTCTCCATTGTCATATATCAAGTTTCCCTACACCTAAGGGTAACTTTCTGAACTTTCTGTCCTGTTTTACTGGGCTGCTTTATTTTTTACTTCTGTGATAATCCTACATAGTTTTACTACTCTGGACTTATGAGAAATATTGCTGCCTGATAGTATAAGCCCCTGCTCTTTCTATCATTCCTGTTCACAAGTGTTTTGACTGTTCTTGGCCCTTTGCTCGTCCATGTGAATTTTAAGATTAGTTTGTCAAATTTGATTTAAAAACTATTTGTATTTTTATTGGAATTAAACTGAATTTATGGAATGGTTTGGGAAAAATTGACATGTCTGTGATTTTACATCTTTTCTCTTATGAAAAGAATGAGTTTTTGAGGGGGTCTCTTGAGCCACCCGAATGTAGTCTCAGCTCCAAGGGATCTGCCTTCAACAAAGGTCAGAGCTAACGATACACTGAAGTACCTTGAGCTTCATATCTTCGTATAAAATTTAGTCTGTGTCTTATGTTCCATATTTGTCAATTGTGCATATAACTTGACCCAGTAGTGCTTGTCTCCTGTGTTCTTTTGTATTTTTATTGCCTTACCCATTTGTTTGCTTCAGGTTCTAGGCATTCAAGGACTTAGCACAAAATCATAGGCTGGAGAAGAGCATAAAGAGTTTCACTCCTTCAAGGAATCAATGCAATTGATCCAAATTGAAAGAGAAAATTTTGAAGTGTCTTGATAACCATGGAGTGACAACTATGCTGTGAGTTTCTTGTTTATTTTGTTTTCCATTTTCATATGGCTCTAAGGCTATTTCCAGATATATGCAATGTATCACAGAAGACAATGACTACACAGTGCCTATATATGGATATTTCTAAGTATTCAGATACATGACCAAATTGCTGTGTTCATTCAGAAGTGTCAGTACAGACATTTAGCCAAGATTTCATAGTCTACTATTTCATTTGTCTCTGTTACGGAATGGAAGCTTTTCAGCTCTGCACTGTTTCCTTTTGTACCTAGACACCTAGGTCATTTCTTCTTTTTCTTAATTAAGAGATTTTAATTTTTAGAATAGTTTTGGAATTACAGAAACATTGAGCAGAACGTCCAGAGGGTTCTCATGTACCCCTCAGTTTCCCTCATCATTAACAACTTACACTGGTGTGGTACATTTGTTATAATTGGTGAACAAATATTAATACTTTATCATTAACTCAAGTCCATAGTTTATGTTAAGATTCACTCTTTGTGTTGTATAATTCTGTGAGTTTTGTCAAATGCATAAGGTCATGTATCAACCATAACAGAACCACACAGAATAGTTTTGCTGCCCTAAATATCCCTCCAACTGCTGGTAACCACTGATTTTGTGTGTGTGTGTGTCTTTTTAACTTTCCTTTTCCAAAATGTCATAGAAATTGAACAATACAATATATAGGTGTTCTAGACTGGCTTCTTTCACTTAACAATACGCATTTAAGCTTCCTCCATGTGTTTTCATGGCTTGAACGGCTCACTTCATTTCCATAGTAGTCTATTATATGGATATACCACTTAAAGGCCTATTCTTCCATTGTTGCTCTTTGATGGACCATTGAAAACTGTCACAGACAACTCCAAATTCTAAATCTCAAAGCTCATCATACCCAACCACAGTCAAGAAGCATTTGAATAACCAGAACATTTAGACTTGTTCAAATACTAATCATTTGACTATGAAAAAAAAAAATAGCCAAATTAATGTTCACTAATTTGACCAGTCAATTCCATCAAGATGATTAACCTGGTTGGATTTGAGGGCCTAACATGAGAGAGAGGTTGGTGGGAGAAACCCTGGCTTGGGAGTCAAGAACTCTGAGTTATACTCACAGCTTTTCCACTAACCTGTGTATGCTACCCTCCCCTGTGGACTTCAGTATTTGAAGGCCTTGCATGCTCTGCTGAGCTCAAATTCTAGGAAAACCATCACAAGTCCTTCGTTAGTGATCAGCCTTCTCATTTGTGGCATGGGGTGCCATTTAGATGCCAGAGCATATATGCTAGGGCAGTAGGACCAAGGACTCATAAACATACCATTTATCCCACGGGTATCTTGCTAGGACTCAGCCTCTTGCCAAGGGACAGGGCTGATGTTGCGTGTCTCTGAGGGCTTTGCGGAACTTCTGTGGAGAGGGAGTCTTGATACACACATCCTGGGGCCTGTCGGAGACAGGCAAAGCATGACACTCTAAAAGCTGAATTCCCCTTGGCCTTGATCAAGCCTTTTATTCCCGGAGTGTTATTAGGCCAAAACAGATGCAAAGACTTCGATGATTAATGCTGCTAGATGGAGCTGGTTCTCTTTAGATGAACTCTCCTCCCCTTCTGCCTGACAATATAAGTCACAATGAGGTATTGCACTTCCTAAGTTTAAACTCCTCTTTGCTAGGGGGTACTGACTTCCACGAATATTTTTGCAGTTTTAGATTTACATATTGGCTGCTTTTCACAATGAAGCCTCCCCACTTTTCATTCCCCTTATCTTTTGTGGGGTAGAGGGTCTTTCTATAGTGTTAAAACAGAAACTTAACATTCATTCCTTCTTTTGGAAATTGATTTGTTTTTCCTGAGAGACTCTTGACTCCATGCTGGGCCTTTAATCTGGGCTAAGCTTGGTAGTGGGCTCTGTGAAGAGAGGTAGTAATTCCTCTGACCTTTGGGGGCAAAAGATCCTGGAAGGATACTGACAGATGTGTACAGAGCAGACGTAGCTAGACAGTTTTGGGTTTGGGCCAGGAGACCCTCTATATCATCAGCTGCCCAGCTCTAAATGCCTCTCTGTCCCTCAGCTGTCACTCACCATTGGATCTCTGGAGTCCATGTCTCACACAGGTGCTAGCAGAAGCCCCCTGACTAGTCTTCTTTGCTCCAGGCTGTCTCCTCCACTGCCCCTGGACTGAAGAATGGTCCTTGCAGGTGGAGGCATGACTTCACAGTGGGAGTCTTCACTGACTTTAGAATCATGCCCCAAGCCTTGGGTCTGTCATTCAGGGCCCTTCGCATCTCAGCACTCTGCCTCCTACTTACCTTTCCAGGTGATCTGGGCCACCCTCTCCCATAGCTCCTGGTGTTTCAGCTATGCCAGACCTCCCTCTGTTCCCAGAGTGTCTCAGTTACCTACACATTGCTGCGCCTTGTTCAGGCCTGGAGTTCTCTCCTCCCACACCATCTTTCCCTATTCATTCTTCAAACCACAGTTGTCAACATCACCACTTTTGTGAAGCCTTCCCTAATCTCCAGATAGTTAGTGTCCTTTCAGGTAATATCAAAGTCAGACCAGAGCCTGTTCCCAAGGCCTTCATCATATGCTGTTTGGTGATAAGATTTGGAAGTGAGCATTTCCCTGAGTGACCTGAAGTCTCCAGGAACATACACTACCCAGGCTCCTTGTGGGCTGCTTGTTCACAGCTATCCCTATGTCAGATGCAGCTGCTCACGTGTGCTGGTAGGAACACAGCCCTCTTTTGTAAGGAAGGATGTCCACTTCGGCTGACAGGAAGCATAGGAAGGTGGGGGCAGCAGGCAGGCTCCCCGAGACCTGTCTGGTGAGGAGTGGGGCATGACCAGCCTCCCAGCCTAATAATATCTTCTCCCCATCTCCCCTGGGCAAGACAACCTGAAGTGCCTCTTGGCTGATCATCCACTAGACCTCAGCAACTTGGCTGGGCTGCTCCTCTCAAGGACTTCATGGTCTTGTGGGAAAATAGATCTCTGTATATGGCCATATTCATTTGCTTAGACTGCCATAACATAGCACCACAGACTAGGCGGATTAAACAACAAAAATGTATTTTCTCCCAGTGCTGGAGGTTAGATGCCCAAGATCAAAGTGTTGGTAGGTTAGTTCCTTATGAGGGCTGTGAGAGAAGGGTCTGTTCCAGGCCTTTCTTTTGGGGGTGTAGGTGGCCATCTTCTTCCATAGATGGAAAATGATGTTTCCTTACATCATTTTCCTTCTATATCTGTCTCTGGGTTCAGATGCCCCTCTTTTATAGGGAGACCAATAATATTAGACTAGGGCTTGCCCCAATGCCCTCATTTTACATTGATTAGGTCTGTAAAGATCCTGTCTACAAATACAGGACTCCAACACATGAATATTAGGGGGACAAAATTCACTCCATAACAATGGGTAATGACAGTTTCAATTAATGAGGTCCATAATGGGAAAGGGTCTGCACAGAATGCTGTTGCAACACAGAACAGTCTGTCCTATTGTGGCCCACTCTCTCTTGACCACAGTGTACATTGCCTATCAGGACTACCAATGCCTGCCTTTAATTGAGCAGACCACTACTAAGGCAAAGATACATTTAAATCCATAGCCGTGTAGTTCCATGTGGCTCTTTGTTAGTTTGGCTATGGAGTATTCTATTAAATGGCTGAGAAGTCCATGCCCTTAGCTTTCTCTGATCTATCCCAGGTACCCCTTGGGAGGAGAAGGGATCTCTACGAGCCTCTTCTATTTTCCCAGCCTGATGAGGTGAAGGAACACAAGCTTAGAGCATAGAGAGGTCTGCACACTTTTTCTTATGGGTAGACAAGTCATTTTCCTCCATGAGCCTCAGTTCCTTCTTTCATAAAATGGGCTGTTAATTCTTGTCCAGTGTGATTGGGGAAATAAAATGAAGGTGTCTGGGGAAAGGCTATGGATCCAGTGAAGCCTAGAGCATCTTGGTCTCTATATCCTGGCAGAGCCTGGCATGGAGGCTGACCTGGAATCATGCACAGCTCAATGAGACTCAACTGAAGGAAGCATTAATAACTTAATAAGTGGTTAACAGTGGGGAGCTGTGTTCTTCCACTGAAAGTCTTCCTGCCAGTGTACCCATGAATTCAGGGGGAGGGTCTGTATGTTCTTTTTGTACTCAAGGCTCAGGAAAAAAAGGATTACCTTCCTTTATGGAGGGGTCAGGGAGAAAAGGAGGTGGGGAAGGCGAGTAGAGGCCCAGGAATTGTCATTGATCTGCTTCTCATGTGCCCCTGTGAAGTGATCTGAGCAGAGTTAGGCTGTGGAGCTGGGTATGGGGCCGAGGCTGGGGGCGTGGGAACAGGGAAAGAGCTGGGAGCCCAAAGTGCAGAGTGCTGGGGGAAGAGGAGGTGGAAGGCAAAAGGCACGCACGAATTTGTTTGGAGAAAGGAAGGTGACAAGTGCTATCTCCCTCATCCCAACTCCCTCCTCCTTCTGGCCTTGTATAGATGGCCCATGCTGGAAGAATGAAGTTGTCCTGGCAGGTACATTTCCCTGTGACTTGCCTTTTGAAAAGCAAGAAGAGTCTTTTAGTCCTGTCTTAAGCTATGCTGTCATCATGTACTTCCTTATTTTATGCTCACAAACACTAGCTCCAGGAAGTAGTGGAGCTGGGATCTGAACCCAAGTCTTTCTGATTCTAGAGCTTGCATCCTATTTACTGTCTATAATGAAAAAAAGAATGGGATAGGGATGCAGAAGATCTAGGTTTGAGTCCTAGCTCTGCCATATGCTGGAAGGGTGATCAGAGGACATTGTTTAAGTGTTCTGAGGCTCAGTTTCATCATCAGTTAAATGGGGTTAATACTCCCTTCCCCTCACACACGCACATACACAGAAATACACTGGTCACTGGGAGAGTCAAATGAGAGAGCATGAGGGAAGCGCTTTGTAAAGTGTAGCCCAAGTTAGCCCTGGATCTAGGGGTAGACTAGGGGTAGACTACCTTCCTTACCATTTATGGCTTGCCTGGAGGGAAGCCCACCCTAGGACATAGGTCTGCTATCCTACTTGGCACCCAGGCTAAAATTCAGGTGCCACCTTACTTCCTTCATTAAAGTTTCACCCTACTTTAAAGTCACTTCATACTTTAAGTTCTGAGAACCCCTGCCCTCTTGGAGTTCCAATTAGGTTCTGCTTTTAAAACTCCCTTTTGGGTTATAAGCAGCTACTCCCCCTCCCATTCTCTCTCTCTCTCTCTCTCTCTCTCTCTCTCTCTCTCTCTCTCTCTCTCTTTCTCTCTCTCTCTCTCACACACACACAAACAGCAGGAGGATAGGCCTAGTCTATCAGTCCATCACTAAAAAACCGCATTCTAATTGCCATTTGTTTGCCCATCCTCTGGGAGATTGCTACCTAGAGGTAAATGTGGACCCACAGAAAGGGCCAGTTGAGTGAAGTGTAGAGTTGATGGATTTTGAACAGAGAAGGAATGGCCAGTCCAGTGGAAAAAGGCTTGTCAGTGGGTGGTCCTTCCATTTTCTCTATTATGAAGAGGTCTGAGATCTGCTCATGACTCTTCTTTGCTGAGGACATTGTCTGCAGTGCCATTTTCTTCCTAAGTCCTAGGGTGGGCTTCCCTCCAGGCAAGCCATAAATGGTAAGGAAGGTAGTCTACCCCTAGCTCTGTGGCGAGGACAGTCTGGGGCAGTAAGAAACAGTTTGGCCCAAATGGGGAGCCAAAGCCTTGGCCCCAAGTCTACCCTGCCTTGCTCTTGGTTTTGCACAAAGCCTGGTCCCTTTCTGAGTCTTGATTCCTCCAGTTCCAGAATAAGGAAATTGGTCTGTCCTATCTCTGACCTCCCTTCCTACTTGAACCCTCCTTACATTCAGGTCTGCAATTGGAGCTCTGTAACCCGGAAGTTGAAAGGTCTTCCGGTCAAGGTGGGAATATTCTCTCACCAGCCTGAGCAGGGGTTGTGGGTGAGTCCTTCCCATGCCCTCCTTGCACCTGCTGCAGAGCTCCAACCATTTTATGACCCCAGATCAGAGACGCCTATTCATTGTTCTTTGAGAAAATTTCTGGGTGGGGAAAGTATCATGCTTAAAAGCTGCCAAGCAGCAGCTAGGCTAGAATCCATTTATTTTCAAGGATTTTCCACCTCTTAGTCCATCTGCCCCTGAGTAACCTGAAGCACAACAAAGATGATATGTGTCCCAGTCCTGGCTTTTAGACTAAGCATGCCTCAAATATCTGCATCACACCTAAATTTCCCCTCAGCGATAGCTCAATGCTGAACAACCCTAGCTCCTTTCCACAGATACTTGGCCCAAGGAAAGCAAATATTTCAACAGTTCACTTTCTCACTCCAATTCCTATACATGTTAAATTCCAGTTTAGGGAGGAAAAAAATATTTATCACATTCTTGCATGGACATTTTACACCAGATTGAGTGGGTGACAGGCAGGAAAACTAGAGAGGAAATGCCTGTGATATTTAGTTAATGTGGTCATCCTATTTGATTTGGCTGCATCTCCCCAAATGCAAGTAGAAATGTCCCACTTGATTTGCATGTGACTCTTTTCTTCCACAGAGGAAGGGGAGGAGGAGACAGCACCAGGCTCACAGTGATCTTAGAGAAGAGTGAGGTATTAGCTGGAACTTAAGAGCAGTTGTCCTGGGCCCCCAGGTGGTTGGGGATGGGGTCTCCAGGAAAGTGCTGAGGGGACAAGGCCATAAGCAAATACTTTATTTTGACTGAGAACAGCTTGGAAAATACCACAATTGAGTTTTGCAGAAAGCTATTCACTGCTAACTCTAATGGGGTGGGAAGAGCAGTGGGCTTGGAATAGAGTCACTGCCATCAGTCTAGGTTCTACTATTTGACCTTGGGCAAGCATCTTAGCTTCTTAGAGTCTGAGTTTCTTTCCCCCTTGGTAAAATGAGGTTAAAACCCTGCTCTATTGACCTCATAGGGCTGCTATGAAGAGGCCAGGGAAAAAGGAGCAGGAAAGCTTTTTGTCAATTGTTTCAGGGACATAATCTTTTACTTTTGCTTTTATTAGACAAAGAGTCTAGAGAATGCTAACAGAGCAAGACCAGGCCAGAGTTCTGTTTTTAAGTATTTCGGACTCAGAACATTCATCTGAAGGAAGTCACCTAAAACATATAAAATTGATCTTAAGAACTTATAGGGACACGAGCCTTGGACTTCATGTCAGAGAGTGGTTTACCACACTCACTTGCCCTAGGGCAATGGTTCTCAACCTGTGGGTCTCGACCCACAGGAACTGTATTAAAGGGCTGCAGCATTAGGAAGGTTGAGAACCACTGTCCTAGGGGGGAGCTTGCTGCCCTCCCTGGCTGCCCTCACTTTCCTTATCTGTATCATGTGGGCTTGACCTAGAGGCTCTCTCCAGCCCCTTCTAGCTCTTCAGTAGCCTGCTGTATAGTACAGATCAATCACACGTTCCAGAGGCTTTATATTTCACTGGGCCTTTGCAGATAGGGTCTTTTGTGGCCAGCCTTTTCACCAGAAGGTCCAATAGAGGCTCTGGGGTGCCGGAGGTCAGTAGTTGCTGGAGAACAGGTCAGTGTAGTGGATGAAGAGCATGATATCTGGATGGACAGCTATGGGGTTTTATCAATCTTTCTTGCCTTAGTCATTCTGACCCCAGGAGCCATGAAAAAACAGGGGCCTCTGCCTGAGATAATTCAGGAGGCAATCTTCCTAGCCCTACCATCCCTGCAATCAGACAGACACAAGGCTGAAGCCTTAGGCCAGTTTCCCAAAGAGTTACCCAATCAGAAAGATCAAGGTGTTTAGATGAAAACTGACATATTTTCAATGGGCCAGATTTAAATATGCAGAAACTCATTGTTAATCATTGCAAATCGTGTCTTAAGGGCTTGTATTTTTCCTCTATTAGGCTGCTAGCAACACAGGCTGTTATCAGATCATTCTAGAAACTTGTTCATTCTACAGAAACTTCACCTTCAGATTTCTCTTACTCTTGCTGTGGGGTTTGCATCTCTAGAAGGCCTCTGTCTCTCCCCTCCCCCAGTCCTGTTAAAGACCAGTGTCCAAGATGCTGTCCAAATTAAAACCATTTGAGGAGTGTGGCTAGCACAGTTGCCATTGCTAGAAGCTTCCCATTCTCTGGTCGTGTTCTTTCACCCAATTGACCTTCTTTCCATTGCCTCCTGGGAGCTGGACCTCATCCACTTGATATTCAAGGCCTTACTTAACTCATTTCTTCAGTGTAGAGCCCTAGAAAGACAATTGGCTATAGATCCAAGCAGATCTGGGTTTGAATGACAGCTCTGTCTCATACTCTTATGTGACCTTGGACAATTATTCCATTTTTCTTTATGAACATCCATTTCCTCATCTGTCAAAGGGAGGTAATAATGCCTGATAGAGCTGTTGTGAGGGTTATAGATAATAATAAATGCAGAGCATCTGGCCCAGTGCTTAACCATTGTGGCTGGTCAGTTATCAGTGCTGTGAACACTGAAGTGCAATATTCTATCGCATGTAATATGGCCCCAACCTCTCCTCCTACCTCTCATCCCATCCTAGTCACATACCCTATGCTCTAGCCCACTTTGGTCTTTGCTTATTTCGCTAAGGTTCCATGAGCCTTTGCTTTGGCTTCATGTGTTTGCTTGTGCTTGTCCCTTTACCTAAGACATCTTTTACTTTATCAAACTCAGTTATCTAAATCAACCCTATACTTCAAAGCCCCGCTGAAAATCCCTTCTGCCCCCTCCACCTGATCTGATCATTTTACCCTCCCTTGTGCTGCTCATCACCCTGAGCTTCTTGGAGATGGGCACCGGGTCTTCTTCCCCTAAGAGTACAGGGCTTGGTATAGAATAGTAGTTTTGGCAGGGCCCACAGAGTGCAGGGTCACGCGTGGAGCTTTGTAGAGGATGGCTTTTCCAACACTTGACTAGATCATATTGGCCTTGTGTCCCTGAGGGCCAGTGCATTCCTTCTCCATAAAAGCCAAGTGGGTCCTGGGCCCCTGCTGGCACAGTATCTAAGTTTGGATCCTAATAAATTGCCTACTCAGAGACAAGCCCCCCCAGGTGGTTTTGTTTGGGGAATTCAACATCTTGAACAGCAAGGGCTCCATCTTCCTGTCTTGCTTTGAAGCTTTAGACTCAGAGACAGCTCAAGAACAGGAAGAGAAGATACATGGCAATGAAAACTAGGACTTTGGGGTCAGTGAGACCTGGGAGGTATTCAGTATCCCCCACCTTTACTAGCTGTGTGATCATAGGCAAGTTACTTTACCCTTCTATAATGTGTTTCTGAGGAGTAAATGGGAAAGCCAAACTAGGTAGGTCACAAGATGAACACTCAATAAAGGTTCATTATCAGGCCACAGCTAGTCTTATCACCATAGAGGGCTCTGCAGCATAGATGGCATTGCTTGGACTCTATTCAAGTGTACTTGTATCCTAAATTGTGAAAGAACTTCTTTACAACAAAGCCTTGGACATGAGCCTTTCCCGTGATGTGGGCCCTGAGGAGAGTAGTTCAGAGAGGCTCCTGGAAATGATGGTTTTTACGGAGGATGTCTTGACATGAGGTCAGTTTGTAACTATCCCATTTAGTACTCTGGTAAAGGCACTCAAATTTCACCAGCATGTAAGGAACTATGTGTCTCCTCCAGGAAGAGCTGCTTTTGACCAACATGATTAAGTGGTGATTGGAGGAGGTGTTGAAGAGGGTTTGGTGACAGGTGCACCATTAAATCTGACTCAGGGATAATCTCTGCAGGGGTTTCTTAAACAAAATGCTTTGTTCCTCTGTGGCTATACAGGACACAGCAACTTGGCTGCATCTTTAGCAAGCTGGACTGGTGGGGATGAGGTGGCAGCTGGGGCTGCAGAGTCAGGTCCCTTCAAAAACTAGTGACGACTCTCAGGCATCACAAGTGGTGAGGAGAATGTGGGCATATCCTGCATGGGAGCTCATCTTATGGGTCAGCATGGCAGTGGGCGCTCAGGGACATTTGATGATGTACTGCCACATGCTGAGCTGTTCTAATCAAAAGACTGTCACAACTGGGGGGAGGAGGGAGGCTGTCTGTCACCTCTGGTGGATGCCAGACACAAGCAGATAGGAAGGCAGGACCTGATCCAAACACACTGGGGCTTAGGGAAGGGATCTAGGTCCAGCAAGGAGCTGGACTCCTCAGCAGAAAAACTGAGGTAGGCCCACTTATATAGCTTTGGCCAACATGGATGGTGTAGAGAAAGACACAGGGGCACAGGGCTCCTCTGTTCCCACCACCTGCTGGCACTGAGGATGGGAAGGAGCCTTGGGAGAAAAGAAGAAATAGTTGACATCACTTGGAGCCCAGGAATTTTCTCCAAGTTGGCAGCAAGCTCTTTTCAGAAAATGAAACCCCCTAGAAGGCCTAGGTACCTTTTCCCTCTAAGGTGAGAGGACACATCCTTTAGAGACAGGTACACAAAGGCCCCTAGGTCCTCCTGGGCTGAAGATCAAAAGACAGGATTTTATTCCACGATGAGGTGGAGCACAACAGCCTGGCTTGCTGGGGAGTGAGTACCACAGGGCCCAGGCAAGTTAGGCCAGGACAGCTGCACCTCCGAACCGTGGGGGAAGCTGGCGCCAGCAGAACACACGGCTGTCTCTTCCCAGAGAGGATGGCACCACAGGAAAATTAGCCAACGGCAAGAATGGAACTACTAGTGGGAATGGTTGTTTTGCTTTTAAAAATGGTTCGACAAGTATTAGGAGGAAAATTATACTGCACCCAAATTCATGGCTGGGAGAGGAAGAGGCAGCTCTCAGTGGGCTTTCTGGCCTCTTTCCATCCTAAAACGTCCTATTTTTCTACATAGAGTAAGAAAATGTGCTTGTTTCCTCCCCCTGCTCCCCTCCCTGCCTCGCCGTGTCCCAGTTTCCTAACACTGTCTGAGGGGCAGCCTTGGGCCTGCCGCTCACATCCTCTGCACACCTCTGCGCCCCGCCCGGCAGCTGCGAGGCTCCTCCGTCAGTTTATTTGGAAGTGGGACTCTGAGTGGTCACCTCTACCTGGGCTAGTGCATTGTTTGTAGGACCCCACAGAGGCATCCCTGGTGGAGAGTACTTCCAATTATTGGCCCTAGAAAAGGTCAGGATTCACAGAATCCCTCTGAGACTAGACCTCCGCCTCTCTTATCACTGTGCCAGTTTGCCGGATGGAGAGAGCAAAGCCCAGGACCAGGAAGATGAGGGCACGTCCTAAAGGCCAGTGACACCAGACTGCTCTAGCAGCTCTCAGTATTTGCACACGTGGTTGTTGATTGCAAAGCAAAATACTTCGCTCAGCCTGGCATGTGGGGCAGATCGAATCCCATCCCCATTAGCCCCAAGTTCAGACTGAACTCCTCCCGAGGATATTTCTGAGAGAATAATGACAAAGTAGACAATCAGAGGATTAAGTTGAACATGTGAGATTGGCCTCCACTATAAGGCTCAACTGTGCTCATCCTGCGGTGGTGGAAAGAATGATCAATTTGGAGGCAAAAGTCAGAATTCACCCCTTCCCCATTGCCGTGGACTAGCTATGTGACCTTGGGACAGCTGCTCACCTGCTTTGGTCCTTAGTTACCTCATTTGTAAAAGAGCAGTAAGCACCTAACCACAGCTTGTTGAGGATGAAATGAAGTAAGGAATGTGGCATTGATGGGAAGTGGCGGCAGGTTCACCATCACCAAACTTCCACACATAGTTGTAAAGGGATGTTTGAGGTGCCACAGCCAGAGATGGCCAGCCACTCGTGGAGCAGCTTTCTGTCATTTGAGGGTGGCATTTATTTTAAGTAACCAAAAGCTATCTGAGAGAATGGGGAGAAGGTAGGTGATTAAATCAAGGAAGTCTAGATTGGGCTACAAAGGTTAGTAGGATCCATAAACTGTCTCCACGAGCATGTGCACAGCTCCACAGGGTTTGAGCAACAGCAGCTGAGGGAAAACGTGTAAAGCCTTTCTAGGGAGACATTTCCTTGATGGTGTAAATTCTGCTTCCTCACTTAGAAACAGCCTCACTATCACAACACCTCCGCTATAAAAGAACATCTATGGAAATGCCTAGTAACTGTGTCCCGTAAGCCTCTGTTTTTGTGTAAACTGGAGCTTCTGGGGAGGTGATGTTCTCTAGAGTTGCCTCCAGTTCTGTTCTAGTCATATTTATTTCCAGTCACGATTCTGCTTCTGGGAATAGGAGTGAGAGGATATGAGCTTGCCCAGTAGCAATTAGAACAGTACACTGGGAATAATTGCAAGCCCTCAGAGAGCCTCACTCTTCCCTTGAGAGAGGTATTATTATCATGCCTATTTAACAGACGAGGAGACTGAGGCACACAGAGGTGAAGTGATTTTCCAAGTGTTATACGGCATTTGGAAAGTGGCCTGGTTACAAACTCGGGAAGCATAGCTCCAGAGTTCATGCTTTGCTCTATTGGAAGGAGTCTGATGAGCCAAGTATTCTAGAATGTTCTTGTCCAATAGAAGGAATGAGAGCACTAATTGCCCAGACCAGAATCTGTTGCTGTCTGAATGTTGCCGGTTGGTTCAGAGAACACAATAGCTCTGAGAGATGTGTGTTCATTGGGGTCCCTCTCAAAAGGTAGTCTATCTAGAAACTGTGAATGTGACTTTATCTGGAAAAAGGTTCTTTGCAGCTGTAATTAAGCATCTCTGTAAGAGATCATCCCGGATTTAGGGTATGCCCTAAACCCAATGGTAGATGTCCTTAGACAGAAGAGAGGGCCCACAAAGGAGAAGGCAATTTAAAAATGGAGGCAGAAAATTGGAGCACTGTGACTATAAGCCAAGAAACACCAAGGATTGTTGACAGTTACCTGATGCTAGGAGAGAGTCATGCAGCAGATTCTATTCCAGAGCCTTCAGTAGGAGCACAGCCCCACTGACACCTTGATTTTGGACTTTTGGCCTGCGCAATGTCAAAGAATAAGTTTGTATCATTTTAAGCCACCCAGTTTGTAGTAGTAGCCTTGGGAAATGAACACAGGGAGTAAGCCCCAGGAAGGGTCTTGATGTGCCATTTCTCCTCCAAAGAAACTGGGGGTCAAGGTCAGCATGGGAGTGAATATCAATGCCACCAACCCTTTGGAAGTGACAGGGAGAATGATAGAGGATAAAATTGGCTCCTTCCAGGCCCACAGTCCTTTTCACTCAGAGGCTTTCAGCCCAGTGCTCAGAGGCCATCATGAGTGGCAGAAACATCTGCCTGCTGAGCTGCTCAAGAGGGGCCTTGGTTCCCAGCAGTATCCAGGAAACCCGAAGAGTGACCAGTCATAATGGCTCTCAAGAGGGCTCTTGCATATTAGTTAATTTACCTCTCAACTAGCTTGAGCTGTATTTCATCCCTTCTGGTGTATTTTGTTTTATACCTGATAAAATGGAGAAAAAAGGGGACAGCGAGGGAGTGAGGATGGGGGGGAAGTATAATTTGTTTGCCTGCTGAGCATTTCAACATTGTTGGTTCTGGTGTTGCTCTTGCCTGGAGATGTATTTGAAAGAAAGATCTTTGACTCATGCTCTCAAGACTTTAGAGCAATGGAAAGTACTTTGGTCCCCTACTAAGTTTAGCCCTCTTTCCCGGGCTCCATGATTCTGATTCAAAGACTGATCTAACGGGAGCTGCCGTGTGGTTGGAAATAGTGAAAGGATGGCCAAAGGGCCAGGGATTTGAAGCCTGGTCACCTGGGACTAAACTCAGGTTCATCACCCTAGAAGCAACTGCAGAGGTTGTGGGGTCTAAAGCTCTCAGTTTATACTTGAGAAAACAGGTCCTGAGGGAGGCAGGGACTTGTCCCAGGCTGCACACTTTGCTTGCTGCCAAGATGGGACTGGAAAGCAGGACTCTTTCTGGCCCATGTTGCCAGGTGGGCTTAGATCCCCTTTCTGGTCATTGTGACAAACCAGGGGCTGTGCAGGCCTGCTAAGTTCTTTTGCCATCTATGAGCCCTCTTCACAACCTCCTGCCTAGGAGTTTTCTATTACTGGGGTACTGTGACCCCTTGGTTATGTGACCCTTGGTCACTGCTTTGTCTCCTTTGCTATACTATAAGGCTCAAGGTCAGGGCCTAAACCTTGTATTCTCCCTCCACCTTCCAGGCCCTAGAATGGGGTAGGAGCTCAGCACATATTTATTGAATGAATGAATGAATGAATGAGAATGGATATGTTCACAGCAAAATGTCTTTTTTGCTCAGTCACATAGTAAGAGTAGATTAAAATAGACTTTTTATATTATTACATGTTACATTAGAATTACATCAGAATTTCAGACTTTAGCAAAGAAGACAATATGGACAAACTCATACATTCTCATTCCTTGGTGATGGCTAACCTCCAGAGATCTAAAGGCAAACCAGTCAGCTAATGTCTTTGTTCTGGTTTTCCCTTGCTCCCTTTTGCTGCTTGAAAGAGCTGTGAGACTATCCACACTTTTGAAATACATTTTCTATAAAATCCAGCCTCTTACATGAATTCATAAATTTAAACCCCAACTTTTTTTCTTCTTTCGTTATTCCTCTTGCACTATGTGGTTGATGCATCTTTTTAACATATTAGACAAGCAAACTCATTAAAGGGCATGAGCCCCACACGTGGTTACTGAGCAAGCTTGGGGATGGATGTCCTTGCCGACTCTGCTAAGTACTCTCGGAGCAGAGCCCAGAGTCTATGCAGCCTCCTAGGCCTAGTAGCCCTGGGTGTGGCAGGCTGGGTGGGAGAGCCCCACAAGGTGGCCCTGGGGAAGGGCAGGGGTGTGGGAGTATGTCACAAAAGGACCTCGAAAGGACCTCTCTCATGTAGGGTGAGCAGGGCAGAGCCCCTCCCATCCAGAGAGCCCCTCTAGGGCAGGGCCCGTGGGGGCCACACCCTGGAACTCACACCCCGCCTACCTGTATCTACACAGTTTCTGGTAGAGCAGTTTAGCAACCAAGCCTGGTCTTTGAGAAGCAGTAGTTAGAAAGCAGTGCAGTAGAAATGGATAGAATGGTGAGCTCTGGAGCCAGATGGCAAGGCTCCTGGGCTCCACGGGCACATTGCCTCGTTGAGAGATCCTGGGCAAGTTACTCAAGGTCTTTGAGCTTCTGTCTTCTCTTCTGTAAACTGGAAACAGTAGTGTCCTGCCATATAGAAGTTTAATTTCTACGTACACGTAGCTCAGACCCTAGCTCCTGAGGGGTAATTGATAGTATGTCTTATGGCAAGAGCAGCGGTGAATAGCGAGGTGGTCCCCACGATGGCAGTCACAACAGCTTTTTCAGTGCTTTTCCTGTGCAGGTGGTATTACTGTCCTTCTCCAACCCTTGAAGAAACTGAGGCTCTGCAAAGCGACATGACTTGCAGGGGTTCACACAGCCACACCCTAGGGCTGTCTCAAGGGTCCAGTGAAGTAACAAAGGCCATGAAATCCAGGCCTCCAACACTTCCTTCATCATTCCTCCCTCTTCCAGGCCATTCGGAAGAGCAGAACTGCAGACAGGCTGAGCCTCCGGCTGGCTGCCCAACTTATCTTGAATCCCACCAGGGCTTAAGGAAAGATTTTCCTAAGAAGAGCCACTCCACAGGCTGTCAATGAACTATGTAGCCCATTAGCCAGCAAGATGTCATGGCTGGGACTGTAAATTTGGTTTGTGTGAAGAAAAGAAAGGAAAAATATACTTTGCAAATCTTCAGTGTCATATTGACTGAAAGCCAAGCAGATGGCTTACCACATTCTCCTCCCGCTGGCCTTCCTGGAGTAGGGGGTTTAGAAGCATTTTCTAGGCCACAAGAAACCAGGATAAGGGCTGGAGAAAGGAGGGGAGTCATGTAGCCCTTGAGTGAGGGGAATGGGGGGGATTGTGACTTCCAAGTACCAATTAGGTTATGAATGCACCTTCCAAAACCAAGCCAGGATTTGTCTGCTATTTAAGGTGGGGTTCCTTTTTGAAGAGATAAATCAGGGCAGCTTGAAAGTAGGGGAGGAAGGCCTAGCAGGAGGGAGGCCACGTTGTCAGCCCAGTGAGAGACTTAGCCTCCTCCTGTGCAAGCAGAAGGGGTGGGAAGGCCTCTTCACTCCCAGGCCCCTTCCTCTCCAACATGTCATGATTTTGCAGACTATTTAGCAAGCTGGGGCAGGTCAGTCTTAGCAGGACTTAACTATTCTCCTGATTGTGACAGAGTCCATTGCCTCTCTGCTGCTGTGTTCCCTAACCCCCCTGCCTCACTTTCCTTATCTTCAAAATAGTCTAAATCGAGTGGCTGTGTTTTATGAGGAGACTCTTTTTGGTAACTCCCTGAAGATAGAAGAGAGTAAGGAGGAGCCTTGCCTCAGGTGACCCCAATGAGCCAGGCAGTTAACTTGGGGGACAGGAGGTGGTACTGCTTGGTAGTCCAAACATGTCAAAATGAGGGTGAAGCTGGGCCAGGGCAGGGGTCTGATTTGTCCTGCCAAGGTGCCAGCCTTGAAGTTCCCTTGTTTTCCTTCCTAGCCATGGGAAGGCCCCTCTGCCCTTGGTTCCTGCCTGCCCTCCCAGAATGCCATGCTGCAGAGATTAATCCACTTGTCATGGTACCACAGCCTGTTTAGGCAAATCTGTTAACCTTCCCTTGTAATTCCCAGGAACACCGAGGACTTGTTTGGGGGTGATGTGCATGGACATGCTTCAGGCTTCATGGACTTTGTGTGCTCCCTCTGATATTGCTTGTGTCAGGGAGCTGAGAGGAATTGGTCTCTGAACTGGAGCTAATTTTTCTTTATTTCAACTCCAGATAGAAAAGGGCATTGATTGACTTTGTGTCAAAGGTATTTGACACAAACTAGAATCTGGGAGGGTCCGACCTGCTCCAAAATCCTCTGCCCCATGCAGGAATCTGCTCTACAGAATTAGGGCTTTATTTGAATGTCTCTAAGTAAATGCTGCCTACTGCTTCCTACTATAGGCCATGCCAGTTTTCAGACAGTGCTGAAAGTTTTCCTTCTTTGGAACTGAAATTTGTCTTCCTTAAACATCTACCCACCTGGTTCTAGTTCTAGCTTTGTAGTCAATATGTACTTCTCATTACAGGCATTAAGGATGCCTTACCTTCTCTTCTCTGGGCTTAACATCCATTCCCCCCAAGTCATGATCCCAAGACCCTCCACTGTCCTGTCCTCCCTGTTTTCTTCTAGTTTTTCCCCGTATATCTCATTCTGTAGCCCATCTGGAATAAGTTTAGTTGTACATGGAGAGGTAAAGATTTAAATGAATCTCCCTTAGGTGCACATCCACGCTCCCCCAGGCCACTTGCTAAATGAGCTTTTATTTCCCTGAGGTTGGTTCCTTCCTTTCACCTGGGTTGGCTCTATTTCTAAAATGTAATAGATCTCATACTGGACTTTCCTTTCCTCTCTAAGCCCATACACTGTATCTGTTTCCTGTGGCTGCTACAACAAAGTACCACATACTTAGTGGCATAAAGTAATACCTACTTATTCTCCTACATTTCAGAAGGTCAGAAGTTCCAAAATGAGTCTCACCAGACTAAAATCAGGTCTCACCAGGCTAAAATCAAGAAGTCAGGACTGTGTTCCTTCTGCAGGCTCTTGGGAAGACTCCATTTCTTTGCTTGTTCCAGGTTCTAGAGGATGCCCCCATTCCTTGGCTTGTGGCTCCTTCCTCTATCTTCAAGGGAAGCAACACAGCATTTTCAAGTTTTAATTACCTCCCTTCCCACTGCCTCTCTCTGACCCTGCTTCCATCATGACATCCCCTACTCTTATTCTGACCATCTCTCTATCTTCCCTATCTACTAACAAGCACCTTTGTAGTTTCACTGGGCCCACCCAGATAATCCAGAATAATCTCCTCATCCTAAAGTCTTTAATTTAGTCATATCGGCATACTTCCTTTTACTGTGTAAGGTCACATATACACAAGTTCCAGGGATTTGGATGTGAACTTCATTGGAAGGGACTATTATTCTGTCTATCTCACACTCCTGCTTGCAAGGCCATGACATTAGCAGGACGAGCTTAGGTGACCATGGACATATTCAATTGGGGTTCTGTCCCTTTGTGCCCAGCCAGGCCCTGGCCTCCCTCACAAAGGAGTGCCTCATTACTTGGGTGAAAGAAGTGACATGCAGTCTTCTTCAGGACACAGACTCAGCTCCACATGTGGTATTTGAAGCATCTTGTTCCCAGAAACTCTTCTTTCAGGTTCATCATGGGCCTGGCATGAGTAAGAGTTCTGCGAATAAGTGACCTGCTGACTAGATAAATGAGTGAGCTACTTCTGTGTCCAGCACAGCTGTCATAACTGTATGATCTTTATGACACCTGTTCTCATATCTTGGTTCTCTCTTTATAAATGGTCAGTGGTACTCCTGAATACACAAGTTCAATCCCAGACTCCTCAGTCTAACCTAGACAAGCACATCTGAGCCCAGGTTGCTGTCCGGCTTTACCTCTCACTGCACTTATCCGCAAGCTCTCCCTCTAGCTTCACTGGCCTGCGTAGGAATTATAGCAGCGAGCATGTAGAGTGCTTGTCAGGGCCAGGCCCTGTTCTGGGGGTTCACGTGGATTAACTCTCTTAACCCTTGCCACTCCCTTACAGGTAGGTACTACAGTCATGTGCCACATAATCACATTTCAGTCAACAATGGACTGAATATATGACAGTGGTCCCCTAAAATTGTACTACTGTATTTTCACTGTACCTTTTCCATGCTTAGATGTGTTTAGATGCACAAGTGCTGACCATTGTGCTCTAGTTGCCTACAGCATTCAGCATAGTCGCATGCCATACAGGTCTGTAGCCCTAGGGCATTAGGCTATACCGTCCACGTGTGGTGACTACACCATGTAGGTTTGTGAAAGCACACTGTGATAGTTGCACAACGATGAAACCACCTAGCAATGCTTTTCTCAGAACATACATAACTGGGTAACTACCTCTGTAAGGAAATGGGCTTCTCCCTGGAAAATGATCTCACACACATGCATGTATACTATAGAGCAGAGGTTCTCAACCTGTGGGTCAGGTGATCCACAGGAACTGTATTAAAGGGTCACGGCATTAGGAAGGTTGAGAACCACTGCTGTAGAGTCTCTGGGAGCCCCTGGTGCTCCTGAAGCCCTCTCCAGGGAAAGAAAGCTGATATTAACATGGCCCTTTCTGGGCACCTGTCATTGGGGTGAGGAACTTTCAAATGCATTGTCTCATTGAACTCTCTCAGCCCCAGGTCACCTGGTGGTTAAGGGGGCCAGTGGGCACTGCCAGCCTGGCTCTCCATCTCTACATCCTTGCTTGTCCCAGTCCTTGGCTCCGAAGCTTGGAAGCTATAAGTATGGGGCCTGCAATTGATAGAGTGGCTAAAACAGGGCAGCTGTGACCCTCTGGCTATCTCCACAGAGCCCTGGGTAGAAATTTGGGAAGAAATCCTGGCTGCTGGCCAGGAAACTGGGGCCCGTGAGCCTGAGCCAGCTGTGGTCCAAGGGTAGAGTGGCTGGGAGATGGGCTGGCATCAAGCCTGTCAGGGCAGAGGGACCCGGATGCTGGGAGGAAGCAGATTGTGGCCAGAATGGGATTTCCTGAGGTGCTTGCAAGGTCAAGGAGGAGGGCCTGAAGCCAGAGCCCTTACTGGGGTCTTACTGGAGAGCAGCTCTGCTCCTCTTCCAGCATCACACCCCTGTGCTTTGCTGCTATCTGCCAGGGCCTTTGCTGGCTCTGGGGGTCCTGGATCACCTTGGTTGGAATGAGGGAGGTGAGAGGACTGTACAAGGTGTAAGATCACCCAAGGTCAAGAGGTGTGAAGTCTAGGTCTGGCTCTGCCTCTAGCTTGTTAGGTGACTTAGGGTGGTCTTTTCCTTTCATGAACAGGGGGAGGTCTCTATCTGTTCAATAATTAGACCATCTCCTAGGACTTCTTTTTAGCTATGACATTTTTAATTCTAGGATCTTTGTCTCTGCCTTAGTTAGTGATCTGGGACAGTCCTGACTTTCTTTAGCCACCAAGGAATTTATCTGTGACAGAACAAAAGTCTGCATAATTATCAATTCAACATACATTTACCGAAGCTGTGTGTGTGCCAGGCATTGGGCTGGGTGCTCCAGCTTCAGAAAGGAAGCCAACCCTGCCCCTGTCTATAGGGAGCTTTCTGTTGGGAACAACTGTCATGTAAAAGAAGCATCGAGACACTGCATATACACCTTTGGCTCCCATTGTCATCTCCATAGTGGGTCTAGGAACTAGACATCCCTGATCTGAGCCTCCGAGCCCACAATCCACTGGGAGTGGGTACAGACAAGTGCCACATGGAGAAAGGGTAAAAAGGGTGCCACGTGGATGTCATTTCTGCAGGAGACTCTCAGGCCAAAGCCAGAATAAGAAGCAGCATGGAAGCAATGCACCTTGCAAGGTTGTTGTTGGCCTGAAGGGAAAGAATTTCTTTACCTGCCCAGAGCCTGGTTAAAACAGACACTTGACAAATGATAACTCTTATTAGGAGTTATCATTATTAGGTCCATTTTATGGACAAGACAGCAAAACCCCAGCAAGATTTGTAGTTATATGTCCAAGATCATAGAGGAGCTTAATGTCAGAACTCAGATTCTCACCCAGACTTGACTGGCTTCCAACCCCACACACTTTTTCCTCATACCACTTGGCTAGTTCTGGAACAAAAATATGTCATTCAAGTTAAAGATTTGCCAGCATCATTAATTTCCAGAAGTATGTGCATGTCCTGAAGGCAATTTGCCAAGAGAAGCTCATCTTTGCCAGCCCTTGCTTCTGAAAGCCCTTGGTCTGTGCCTACCTTGAAGCTGGTGCTAGGCTTCTGGGTAACATGGACTTCCCCTTCGTGCACATGAACCCATGCACGTATGCACACACTCACACATGACCTTGCTTCCTCTACTCTTTCCTGAATAAGAGATGGAATGCTCATCAGCTGCAGTGCTCTGCCCATGGCAGAGGTTGCTGGTTTGAGATGGGTGTTCCACTTCCCATCTGGCTTCTTCCTTTCTGTCCTCAGTGGTAACTGAGGTTCATAGGTTCCCTCCTTCCTTAGGGAGATCGTTGACTGTCCTTAGACCAGCCACAACGCTTGTCAGGCAGCCACAGATGAGAGTTGGGAGAAGACTTTGTAAGACATGGTGGGAAGGGGTTAGGGCCCCAGTCCCTACCTTCAGCTCTGTCACCAATTCATGGCCTGACCTTGGGCAAGGCTGTTATCTATCCTGGGCCTTGGAGTGTTCCTGTGTATATCAAGAGGCTTGGACTGAAGCAGTAGCATCAAAACCATGTTTCAGAAATTCTAGGCTAGGGTAGTGCCTTGGGGGAGCAAGGGTAAGGCCAAGGATGTCGCTTCTCCAAAGAAATAAATGATTCTTTAGAAGTTTGAAAGCCACTGGGCTAGTTGGCCTCTGAGAGCCTTTCCATCCCTGATATGCTGTGATTATGTGTGTGTGTGTGTGAGCACGCATGTGTATGTGTGTGTGTGTGTGTGTGTGTGTGTGTGAGAGAGAGAGAGAGAGAGAGAGAGAGAGAGAGAGAGAGAGAGAGAGAGACAGGAAAACACTGATTTATTCTGGCACGTTTGTACATTACATATATGCTGGAGACGTGTGAGTGTATTAATGCTATGTTGACTTCCCTGAACCTATGACTAGGATTGCTAAGCCCCCGCCCCCCACAGTCACCATTTATATTATGCTATCTTTGTCTTTGTAATTCTTATTATGCAATTATGATTCACAACATTTGTTATGAAGCCGTTATATATTTATTGACTTCTGTATTTTCTCTCTTCCCCAAGTAGAATGTCTGTTCTTAGAGAACAGGGACTGTGTCCCTAGTGGCCAGCACAGTGACTGGGTCATAGTAGATGTTGAATAAATGCTTGCTGATTCAATAACTACATGGGTCAGGTATGCCTCTCTGTGTTTGGGGCGTGTGGGGGTGCTAGTTAAAAGGATTGTCAGGGTGCTACCCTGAACCCAGCAAACCTAGACTTGGCCTTAGTCTGATTCCTTATTGCTGCCTCATCCTTCAGGGGAAGCCTTCCCTGGCTAGGGAGACATCAGGCAGGGGTAGCAATTAGCAACTTAGAGACGGGAAGTAAAGAGGTTAAAGTTGTGCCAAAACTCCTCCTTTACTTAGCCAGGAGTCCTCCACTGGATTCTTCTGCGTTCCACATTAGCCATTCTCAAAAGCTCTGATCGATGTGAGGGCTCCCTGTGGCTTCAGCTTGTGCAGTGGGAATGGGGTTTGTAAGAAAGGAAAAGACCCTCTAATGTGCTGCTGCGTTGGTTCCTCAGCCTTATACCTGCATGTTTGGGTACCAACTCCCAGGCCATTTTCCCTGTCAAGTGGCCTTCCTGGCTTCAGAACAGTTTTCATTGCACTGGCTGACTGACTACCATGAAGCAAGGACTCGTGAGCTGAGATCCTAGTCACAGCTAGGATTTGCCAGCATCCTAAACACAACACACACTTGTGCCTGGCCACTCTTCTTACTCAGCCTGCAGCAGCCCCCAGAAATAGCAAACTCCTAGACATGTGCAGGGCCCAGGGAAGGAATTTAAAACAAGTTTTTTCCATGCATCCTTTTGGCGGCCATAGAAAGGGCAGAACACTGTGCTTCCAGAATTTACCTAAAGATGCAGTCAGTGAGTGAGTGGGTGGTATTTGGGCACTTTTGGTCATTAACTGTGAGGCCAACCTCATCTCCTTTGTCCTTTCCCAGAATGTATTCATGTAGGCTGCACAATGTAGAAGGAACACTGGTTGTATGTGCAAAAGACAGAGACCACAATGGGCATGCAAGTTCAAGTCCTGGCTCTGACACTGGTCAGCTCTGTGACCTTGTGAAATTTTCTTTACCTACCAAAGCCTCCATTTCCTCATTTAATGAGTAAAAAACATAAGACTTGTCTCTCAGGGCTGTTTTTGAGGATTGATTCTTATATACGAAGTATTAAATACATGTAACCCAGAATAGTCCTGGAGGAGGCCAGATGGAAATTGTTGGATCAGTCTAATTATGGTGACATATCCCACACTCAGAGATGGGAGTGACACGGCTGTGTCAACTACTGTTACTATCAGGGGTGAATGAGCTTCACAAGCACAGTGAGCTCTTCCTGGAGTGGACTTTTAACTCTGGTCAGAACAGAGTTCCACTATTTGGGGAGCTCACCCCTAAACCGGTAAAGTGGAAAGAGCCTCCTTCAGATAGTCAGGAACCATATATCACAAATGTATATTGCACCATTTCAGGATCACCCATCAATAATACTATTGAAGGACTTTTAGCTTATTGACCCCTCATTTGCTATAACCTTTCATTCTGTGTGTGTGACAGGGTATCATTACCTGGGGATAATGAGTAACAGCTTCTTATTGATATAATTTTCATTGTTAGGAAAGCAGAGAAAGTGACTTTTGGTTTGATTGTCACAGGGGCTTCTCTACATAGAAAACATTCCATCTTAGCAGCCATTGGGAGAAAAATCTAAGGATCCTTTCTGAGGGCAGTGGTGCGAGGGAGAGCATCAACATCCTGGGTTTAAGTTCCAGTTATATTATTTGCTGTTCTTGTTACTGAGCATGACTTATTTATAGATAGCATTCTCCAGAAAGAGCTTTCAAAGTGGTATTTACCTTCACCACAGCTCAGTGGTGTTCGAAGTGCTGCTCTGGAACCCTTGGCAGCATTTTCATTGTGCTGAGAATCTCATACTGAACTTAGAACCAAGCTTGTCTGCCAGTAGTACTCCAACATCTGCAAGAATAACTCTTGAAGAAGTCTACCCCACCCATCACAGCATCTTAACTTTGTTCATTTGGATATCCTCTTATGGAATGTTCTTGGTAAGCGATTTTGCTGCTTTTTCTATTAAGTTGTTTTTTCTTTTTCGGTTTTTTAATTGTCCTGTAGGATCCTTTGTGTATTCTGGAATAGTAGCCCTTTGTTCCCTTTATGTGAACAAATATCCTCTCCTAAACTGTGGGATGAATATCACTATGAATACCATTAATATTTGTTTACAACTCCTTTATATTCTAAGATAAAATTTCTGTTTAATGAAATGCACAAATCATAAGTGTTCAAATTGACAAGGTTGGAAAAATCCAAACTTGTGTAACTAAAATTCTACTGAGAATTAGAACCTTACTGTTAGCCAAGAAAGTTCCTTCATTTTCTTTCCCAGTCAATCCCTGCTCTCACATTCCAGACAACCAGTGTTCCAATTGTTTTTCATCATAGACTAGATCTGTTCAAGAATTTCATATAAATGGTTTTATACACTATAATGTTCTTTTAAAATATTTTCTTTCATTCAACATGCTTTTGAAATTCACCCATGTTGCATGTATCAGTAATGCACTTCTTTTTTATTTTGGAGATGTATTCCATTCTATGAATTTACCATAGTTTGTTTCTCTATTCTCCTATTTATGGATACTTGGACTGTTAGCAGGTTTTGTTTTTTGTAAATAAAACTTCTACAAATATTCTTTCATAAATGTTTTTGTGGACATTTCTTTATATCCTCTTTGGTAAATGCCTATAAATGGAATTGCTTGGTGATAGAGTAAGGGTACGTTTAAGTTTATAAGAAACTATGAGCTAGACTGTTTTCAGAAGTGGTTGTACCATTTAACTTCCCCATTAGTAATGTACATGAATTCTAATTGCTCCATATCCTTGCCAACATTTAGTGTTTTTCTTCTGTTTAATTTTAGCCATTCAGGTGGATGTAATGATATCTGTCATAAATTTTGATTTGCATTTCCCTAATGACTAGTGACGGTATGCATCTTTTCACATGCTTATTAGCTGTTTGTATATATCTTCCTTCATGAAGTGTCTGTTTAAATATTTTGTCTCTTTTTATTGAGTTGTTTTTCTTTTTTATTGTTGAGCTTTAGGATTTTTAAAAATAACTTGGTTACGAGTCCTTTGTCAGATATATATTTTGCAAATACTTTCTCCTTGTCAGTGACTCATCTCTACATTTTCTTGATGTCTTTCAAAAATAGACATAGAACAGTTTTACATTTATAGAAAAATTGAAGATAGTACAGAGAGTTCCCATCTACCTCTCACCCAGTTTCCCCTGTCATTAACATCTTACATTGGTATAGTACATTTGTGACAATTAATAAATTTAGATCAACATGTTTTTATCAACTAACACTGATACTTTATTCATATTTCCTTTTTACCCAATGTCCTCTTTCTATTCCAGGATCCCATCCAGGATACCATATTAATATTATTCAACTGCCATGTCTTCTTAGGATTCTCTTGGCTATGACTTTGTTAGACTTTTATTGTTTTTGATAGTTTTGAGGAATACTGGTGAGGTATTTTGTAGGATGCCCCTCTCCTGGGATTTGTCTGATGTTTTCTTGTGATTAAAATGTCCTTGTGTGTTTATAGGAGGATGACCATAGAGGTGTCATGCCATGTCCATCACATCATATCAACACGACTTACCATTATTGATGCTGACCTTGATCACATGGCTGAAGTAGTGACTGTCAGCTTTCCTCACAGTAACATTACTCTGTCTTTTCTCCTTTCCATACTATACCCTTAGGAAGTACTATGAGAAGCCCACACTTAAGGAGGAGGACGTTATTTTTTCACTCTCTGGGGTCTTAATGATGTATTTTGATGAGCAAAAGTATTTACTTTTGATGATGTCTTATTTATACTTTTATTTTCCTTTTATGGTTATCATGTCCTTTCTGTGTCCTAAGAAAGCTTTGTTTACCCAAGTCATGAGGATATTCTCTGCCTAGTAGGATATACTACAGCATACACAGAAATTAATCGGGATGCTTCACAGAACTAAAAATAAAAGCTAAAACCATGAAGCTTTAGAAGAAAACATAAGTATTAGGAATATGTGAGACTCATCAAACAAGTGGGGAAGAGTCCCTCCTTCATTTTCTGAAAGTGTTTAAGATTTGTGTTATTTCTTTTTTAAATATTGGATAGAACACACCAATGAAACCATTTATCTCTGGAGTTGTTTTCATGAAAATGTTTTTGATGATAAATTCAATTTATTTACGTAGATTTGAAATGCAGATTGTGTTTCATATTATGTCCATTTCAGTAAGTTATAATCAGGAAATGTGTTCATGTCATCCAAGTTGTCAAATTTGTTGGAATAAAGATGCTTATGATATTTTATTATTATCCTTTTACTGTATCTGTAGTGATATCTATCCTCTTTTATTTCTGTTATTGCTGATTTGTGTTCTCTCTGTTTTCTTGACTAGGCTAGCTACAGATTTTTGTTGGGTTTATTAATTTTCTTCATTTCTGTTTCTATTTCATTGACTTCTGCTTTTCTTTTTACTATTTCTTAACTTCTCCTTATTTGGGATTTATCTTGCCCACCGTTTTCTACCTTCTCTGCATGGAATCCTTAGGTTATTATATTTAGACCATTCTTCTTTTCTAATATAAACATTTAAAATTATATTATTTTTCTCTAAGTGCTATTTCAGTGCTTCCCACAAATTTTAATATATTTTGTTTTTATTATCATTTAGTTCAAAATATTTTCTAATTTTCCTTATACTTTCTTCTTTGACCCATATGTTACTTATTAGTTACTTGTTTAATTTCTAAATATTTCTGTGTTTTCTTTTTTCTGGATATGTTGTTATTGACTTCTTTAATTCCCTTGTAGTCTGAGAATATTCTCTGTATGATTTTATTTCTGTCAGATTTACTTAGACATGGTTTATGGCCCAGTATATAACTAGTCTTGGTGAATGTACTGTGTATACTTGAAAAAATGTGTGTTCTTTTGTTATTGGGTATAATGTTTTGTGAATATGAGTTAGGTCAAGGTGACCAATAATATTATTTAGATTATCTATGTCTTTACTAATTTTTCTCAACTTTATTCATTGCTGACAACAGGTTGTTAAAATCTCTAGCTCTTTTCTCTTTCTAATTCTGCAAATTTCACTTTGGTTATTTTGAAGTTTTGTCATTATACACATATGCATTTATGAAAGTCTTCCTGATGAAATAATTCTTTATTATGCAATGTTTCTCTTTACCTTTCATAATACCTATTTACTTTAAATCTGCTTTACCTGATTTAGTATCAGATAGCCACTAAAGCCTTCTTGTACTTACTGTTTGCATAGTATATGCCCTTTTTCATCCATTTGCTTTCAGCCTATCTCTATATTTAAAATACACCTCTGGGTTAGGTGCAGTGGCTTTCACCTATCATCCTAGCACTCTAGGAGGCTGAATTGGGTGGATCGCCAGATCGAGGCCAGCCTGAGCAATATTAAGACCCCATCTCTACTAAAAATAGAATACTTTACATCTTTTATGTTTACCTGGATTAAGTTGAAAAAAATTCTTCTTAGTAAAGTATCTCAATAATGGAAAAAAAAAACAAAACCCTGATGTACTCAATACTAATATAAAACCAATATATAAACAATTACATGCTTATACGAATAATAAAACACAAAAATAGTCTAGCAAGGGGGAGGGATGAGGCTGACCAAGGGGAGGAGGGAGCATGATTGGAGGGAGAAGGGAGAGCATTTGGTGGGATCTCACCTAATGTGCATAATGTGAGGGTATTCAGCATACCCCTTGGGCAAAGGGCTCTTCTACAACTTGAACTTTACCTTGCAAGTGAGAACACTGTAACCTAAAAATTTGTACCCTCATATTAATTTGAAATTTTTTAAAAAAGAGAAAAACTAGCTGGGTGTTGTGGCAGGGGCCTGTAGACCAGCTACTCAGGAGGCTGAGGCAAGAGAATCATTTGAGCCCAAGAGTTTAAAGTTGCAGTGAGCTGTGATGACAGCATGGCACTCTACTCAGCATAACAGACTAGAAAGAATATGGTAATATCTTCCTCTTTTTCTCCATTCTGACATTGTGTGTTTTAATTCAAATGTCTAGTCCATTAACACTTAACATAATTATTGATATTTTAGATTTACATTTTTTCACTATTTGTTTTCTGTTTTTCCCCTCCGTTTTTTCCCATATCCTTCCTTCTCTGCCTTCTTTTGTATTATTTGAATATATTGTAAATGTCCAGTTTATATATTTGATTTTAGCTATACCTCCTGTTACCTTTTCCGGTGTTGTTTTAGGGGTTGCAATGCATACTGATAAGTTTTTGTAATCTATATAGAGATAAAATTGTACTACTTCATGTCAAATATAGAAACCTTTTAACTATGTAGGTCTATTTCCTCACAATTTCTGTGCTATAATTGTCATATGTATTACATCATACTGACATTATGTACTTTAAAATATAATGTTATAATTTTTGTTTTACAGTAATATGTTAATTTTCAGTAGGATTGGCTCAATAGACGCTTCCTTATCCATTACTGGAAGCAGATTCTGTGTCTGGTTGTATTTTTTTCCTCTTAATCGTATTTTTTTGATTAACAGGAGTTCTTAATTTGAATTTAGTCATATCTATCTTTTCATTTGTGGTTATTTCTTTTTTAAAATTGTATGCAGGGAAGTGTTTCCTACTCCCAAATTATATAAATTTTCTCTTATATAATCTTTCTTATATATTTAGGTTTTTGAACCTCCTGTAATTGATGTTTTACTTGTTTCAAAATAAATTTTAAAAACATTTGAAAAAAGATTGGTTTTACAGAAAAGTTCTAAAGATAGTATAGAGTTATCATGTACCTTGAACGCAGTTATATTTATTATTAGAACCTCACATTATTATAGCATATTTTTCACAATGAACAAACCAACACTGATAACAATGTTATAAACTAATATATATATTTTCCTCCTATTTCACCATGTTCTTTTCTGTTGCAGGATCTCATCTAGGTTACCACATTATATTTAATTGGCATCTCTCCTTATTCTATAAGTTGTGATAGGTTCTCAAACTTTTTTTTTTTTAATGGTATACACATTTTATTTGAATAATGTCTTCTTGTAAATCTGTTTTGTGAAATAGCAATAGATTCCTATTTCAAAGCTTCTCTTAAAGGTAAATGCTTTCCCTTTCCTGTTCACACTGCATTGGTTCTTTCAATGGCTACTTTTCAGAGGATCAACTAGAGGCTGATGTCTCATT
>CAUYPK010030705.1:0-48698 GCA_963574355.1 Loris lydekkerianus
TATGTCATGTCACATAAATGGGAATCTTTCATTTCAGGCTCTGGAGTTCATGTGATGATAATACACAGGCATGCATCGTGCACATCACTAAATCACAAAACCCTTTATGCAAGCCTATAACCCAACTATAGCACAAGACTACGGGGGAAAGGGCCAAGGAAGGGAGGTTATGGCAGTGGGAGGGTAATGGGTGGAGTCACTTAGAATAGGTTCAAGCGAAACTTACTAAAAGCAGAATACAAATGCCTACATACAGTAACTAAGAAAATGCTTTGCAGGCTACGTTAAACAGTTTGATGAGAGTATTTCAGATTGTATATGAAACCCACACATTGTACCCCTTGATTGCACTAATGTACACAGCTATGATTTAACAATAAAAACAAATAAATTAAAAAAATAATATTACAAAAAATAAAATAAAATTGATCTGTGTTCTAAAAGTGCGTGATACACAGTGGCTCTCAACTCTGGTGCATATGCGAAACACCTGTGGGGTTTTCTAGCTTTATTGAACCCAAACCCAACTGTGAAAATCTATACGTGTGTTGACATGTCCCCTGGTTAATTTTGGGTAGTACCTAAGGTGGTTATGGAACTGTGAAAATGTATATTGATACATGTTACAGTAAGTAATATGGGTAGTGTAGCCATAAGATGCTGCAGAGAATAACCAAAGCTTTTAGAATTGGGTAAGAAAGCTTCCTAGAGGTTATAGCATTTTCAGAAGTCATGTGAAATACAGCAGGAAGTCATTGAGTGGGGTCATTTCAAGTCATAGAATGTACAATAGGAGATATCTTTGAAAAGGATAAGCAGAGGAGTTTTTTTTTTTTTTTTTTTTTTCTTTTTACACTGATTGCATTAGTTAGGTAAAGTCCCTCTTACAATCCTGTCTTGCCCCCAAAAGGTGTGGCACACACCAAGGCCCCACCCCCCTCTCTTCTTCCCTCTCTCTGCTCTTCTTTTTCCCTGTCCCTCCCTCCTTCTTTCTCTCTCTGCTGTCCCCTCCCCCCACCTCCACTCCTACCATGTCATTAATTGTCATTAATTGTCCTCTTATCAAAATTGAGTACACAGGATTCATTCATACTTCTCCATTCTTGTGATGCTTTACTAAGAATAATGTGATCCACTTCCATCCAGGTTAATACAAAGCTGTAAACTCTCCATTTTTTGAATGGCTGAATAGTATTCAATGGTGTACATGTACCACAGCTTGTTCATGCATTCCTGAGTTGGTGGGCATTTAGGCTGTTTTCACATTTTGGCGATTGTAAATTGAACTGCAATAAACAGTCTAGTGCAAGTGTCCTTATGATAAAAGAATTTTCTTCCTTCTGGGTAGATGTCCAGTAATGGGACTGCAGGATCAAATGGGAGGTCTAGCTTGAGTTCTTTGAGGGTTCTCCACACTTCCTTCAAAAAAGGTTGTAATAGTTTGCAGTCCTACCAGCAGTGTAAAAGTGTTTCCTTCTCTCCACATCCACGCCAGCATCTGCAGTTTTGAGATCTTGTGATGTGGACCATTCTCTCTGGGGTTATATGGTATCTCAGGGTGGTTTTGATTTGCATTTGTCTAATAATTAGGGATGATGAGCATTTTTTCATATGTTTGTTAGCCATTCGTTTGCCTTCTTGAGAGAAGGTTCTATTCATGTATCTTGCCCATTGATATATGAGATTGTTGGCTTTTTTCATGTGGATTAATTTGAGTTCTCTATAGATCCTAGTTATCCAGCTTTTGTCTGATTTAAAATATGCAAATATCCTTTCCCATTGTGTAGGTTGTCTATTGCTTTAGTTTATGTGTTTTTTATTAAAAATTATGTTTAGGGATGGTCTTGCATCTAACTCCTTAGTATTAGATTTTATGATAGCTAATCAAAATTTAATTTGCTTTGTATCAGTTCTTTAAGAATTACAAAGGAATTATTAGCTTTTTAATAGCTAATAGCTTTTTAAAAGCTCCTTTTTAGTTTACGTGGCATTTCATTTTTATCTCTACTTTTATGATGACTTGTGTGTTCTGTTTAAAACACCAGAGGGTACCTGAAAATGTGTCTTACACACAATAGGGTTTCAACATGTTATATTGAATTAAGAGAGAAACTCAGTTTTACTTTCTTTAATGGTAGTTTAATAGAAGAGCTCTGATGTGTGTGTTTGTGTATACATACACCACGTATATAACACTAACAATATGGACTAAAAAATACATATAAATCTAATTGTATGCAGAAATACATACAGTAGAGTTAATAAAGTATTTGTTCCCTCACACCTCACGAGATCTTGCAGTAACTGTCCTGAAAATAGAGGACCTGGATTTCAGGTTCTCAGTAAATCCCAAAGGACCACATCAATCAGAAAGCTAAAGTATATGTTGACCAAGCATGTGCTGTCCACATGGTGCTGAGCCCATGTGGAATTGTGTGCTTTCCACCACATCAGTCACTTAAGAGGCACTTGAATTTAAGTATTGATAGATATACTGGACATTTTACCCTTTAGTCCAATTGACAAGTGTGTCAGCTTTCTTCGCAATAATGAGGAATTTATGTCACAAGATCCAAAGACACTTGTAAGAGAAAAGCCAGGCTAGTAGTAAATCTTGTTATACTGTATATTATTTTTATACTATGTGAAATGGCTACATTTTCCTTTTTCTGGGAGGAAATTGTGTTTTGATTTCTAAGTAATAAATACTTAATTGAATAGGTTTGTTTAAAATAGCTTTTTCATGGGTTATTTTGGAAAAGGGCTACTTAGGAGAAGTTTGACTTTGTAATGATTTTTTCTCTTCCATTTCCATATATAATCTGATCAAAATTGGTTATTAATATAAATAATTGAATTCAGTTTCCTCTGATTTTAACTAAAATCTCTTTGGCATGAATGTGTTAGGAACAGAAACATTTGTATAGATCTCTTAGTCATTACAGTAGTTCTCCTACAGACTTTCTGTATTATTCAATTAAACAGGAAATAACTGAAACCCCTAAAACCTGAGTTACAGATAGATTTTCTTTTGTAATTTATTCTTGGATTTGAGAATGCATTTCTACTTATAAAAACCATGTAGTAAATGGAACTAGATTTCTAGGGAAGTGTTGCCGGAGATCACATCATCCTAGTCATCTAGAATGAAGAAAGCAGGGCATCTTCTGATTTTGGATCATTGTTTAGAACTATACCACTAGTATGAGAGGAACCCATAGAGGAGAAAATTCCAGAGGAAATTCACACCTTCCAGCACCGCTGTGCCTCTCATGAAACTTCTGTTTTGGTAATGATATTTTGAACAAAGCTCTATTTTGGTAAGATGAATGTTATATTTTATTATGTTATTGTATCATCATCACAACACCATGTTAAAAATAGTCATTTTCTATAGTTCTTTCTTAAATGTTTGCTATTCATAATTTTCCTTATTCTTAATTTCCTCACTTATTTTTAATTTAGTGTATGGTACTGATATTTTATAAGCTACTTTGATTGTGTTGGAAGAAAACAGGATAAAATAAAGATTAAATAGATAAATAGATAAAATAAATAAAGATTTTTTAAATGCAATAAATTTTAATTTTGATACAACCATAAGCCATTTTCAGAGGAAGCACAAAGCAATGTGAAAAGATGGTATAGAGTATTAGACTTGAGTTCAGATTCCAACAATGCCATTTTCCACGGGGGCCAGACCCTTTAGCCTCACTTAGTCTCAGCTCACTCATCTGCTAAATGAGGAACACACCTATACTCCAAGATTTAATGGTGATTAAATACCTTATGTTTGAGAAAGAATGTGGCATAAACTGGAAATTAAGTATTATAGTATTGAATCTAGACCAGATTTTCACAGGTTGGAAAAAAGTGTTTTCATTTTGCCTCTTCAAAATCTCTAATTCCTGTGGCTAGATTGTAACAGTTTGTCTCATTTATTATGAAATATGTTCATGTTGAGAAATGATGCAATACTAATATTTCTAGCAATATTATGTATGTTGAAGGTATAATGGACTTCAAAGGAAAAACTGCAAATTACAAATAAAAATGTTAATATTTTAAAATTATTTGTGAAAAGGACATTTGAGAGGAAATGAGGAGACCTGGAAACTAGCCTTTTTTCTGTCACTGACTATGACCTTCAGCAATTCAGTCTTTTAGTTCTATGTTCTTTTCATCTTGACAAGGAAGGCAGAGTCTCTGGGATTGCTAAGGTTCCTTCCAGCTGTACATTTCTGTTGTTATTAAAATTTGAAATAATGAGAACTTAGTCATACTCCACATAAAATGATTGTTTTACTTGAGTTATTAATAGTACATAATTTTATATCACAAACCGGTCTTTTAGAACATAGAAAAATTCCATTTTATTCTTGTTTCCTAATTGTTTATTGCTTAACATACTGTATTTCTTTTCCAGATGTCTTCATTTTGAGAAAGAAAATATTTTCTTAGCTAAATTTCCCATCCTCCTTATTTTCTGCTGCCTCTCCCACACCAATACCTCTACCTCACCCCCTAAACTCACCCCTACCCTCCTTCTACACTCTAAAAGTAACTTGGGCAATCGCAGAAACCTACAGAGTACAGCAGAGGGTCCCTGACAGATTCTGGGACACTGCTCTCTGTAGTAGTAATAGACCAATGCGTGGTAGCTATGTTGTCAAAGTATAATTCAGAGGAAGTAAATGCATGCTTAATTGACCAAAATAGTATGATTTGTATCATAGCACAGTCGAAGGGGAAATATCGTCTCTTCATTTTCACACACACACACACACACACCTGCTTGCCAGCTTTTCTGCCCTGTGTTCTCTGCAAAAGTAATGAGAACCACAAATCAGTTTCACGGCCACAAACACTGGTAGTGGTACAGGTATGTGGTTTACATACACTTAGCTTTTTCACTGATACATTTAGCCTTTGAAAAATTACTACTCTTTAATAAACTCACATTGGTGGGCAATATGTGAGCAGAGACACCCCATCTGGCTCACAAGGCTCACGGTTTGTTATAACCATTCATTTCTTCTAACCCAGAATGAGACAGCCTGAGCAAAGTAAAGAGGCAGAAATAATAATCCATTGGAATTGACATTTCATTGACCAAAGACGCTCTGGCATTATGGTGCTTATAGGACCTATGCCAGAGCCTTCCTTGAGCTTCCTCAGCACCTCACCTGACCCAAAGAAACAAAAATGCTGTGCAACACCCAAAAGAGAGTCCCTAAAAGTCAAGCAGAAGGCTATTAATAGGGATCAAGAAAGGCTTTAAAAGCTGAGGAAAATTTCAAAACTAAATAATAGAAAATTTACTTGGATTGAGAAATTGTTACCTACTTAGCGAAAGTATTTGTAGATCCTCCAAATGACTTTAATACATACTTGGTTTTTAAATAGTATCGGACCTTCAAGTTGCAGTAAGAATGTAGCCATTTCCTAAGGGAACAGCCAAGCTGATTATTTCACATGATGATTCACATCCTTGACCCTTGTTCTTGTGGAATTACTCTTTCTGTATTTTGGGCCATTGCAGGAATTATAAGGATTTTTGTGTATATGTATGTATGAGAATTATTACTTTTTTTTTTTTTTTTTTTTTAGACAGCGTCTTATGTTAACGCCCGTGGTAGACATCTGTGGCGTCCTAGCTCATAGCAACCTCAAATTCTTGGGCTCAAGTGATCCTCTTGACTCAGTGTCCTGAGTAGTTGGGACTATAGGCACCTGCCACAATGCCTGACTATTTTTAGAGATAGGGTCTCACTGTTGCTCAGGGTGGTCTTGAATTGAGCTCAAGCAATCCACCCACCTCAGCTTCTCAGAGTACTAGGATTACAGGCATGAGCCACCGCGTCCAACCCTATTTCTTGAAACATATGTTAGGCTGATAGTATTTTTTGAACTTTTCTACATTTCCTAGTGTTTCTTGTTTTGTTACTTTTTGAATTTAGAAGTTACAAATTACCTTATTATAATAGTACTTAGCCATTGTGAGTATATTTTGAGCTTCCAGGTAAAACTGGTTTGCCAAAATACCAGTAACCTTCAGGGCTTAATTTACTTGTCAGACTTATCACTGTGGTTATTGTGGGTGTTCTGCTCATATCTTGAAGCCCCTTGTCATTTTGTGCACATCAGACTTCCAAAGGCCAGCTCCTGCATCTGAACTATAAGATTGCCTCTAAGCTGCTGGAAGAAACTGGAGGTAGACCTATACAGTGATTGGCAGGTTTCTGCATAAATACAGCTTCCTTGACCTTGGCCAAAGCAATTCTAAGACATGTGTCTTACACCATTTGCCAGAGTTAGCCAAGATTAGGCTTCATTTGGGCTCTGTGATAGTTAGCTTAATAATGTGGCCTATATGCCTGTTAGCTGCCTGTCCTGCTTTTGTCAATTTTCCGTTCTCCTGCCAGTTACACTGAACCTCCCAAATAAATTGTGTTCACTCATTCCTTGTTCCCTCTTCTGGGGAAATCCCAATTAAAACAACAGCATAACAAACCCAAGTATTAGAATCCTTCACAATTAAGCTGGTGTTTTTTATTTCATACTGTTATGATAAATTATTTAGAAAAAATTAAAGGCTATAAAGATGATTTATTTTAATTTATTTGGGACTTAAAATATTTGGAACGATAGATTCCTTTCCAGTTTTGGTGACCCAAAACTGTTAAAATTACTAGTTACCAAATGCCAGTAAAAATTAGGAAATATATCTGAGTAAACAAAGGGTCTTACATCATCACCCTTTTATTAAAATTTTAAATGTAATTTTATAATACTAAAATCAATTGAAGTAGTAAAGTCTTAACACTAGATGTAAGGAAAATATGCATTAACCCCCCCCCCCAAATGAATATAATTCTAACAAAAAGTTTACTGAGACCTGTGGTCTAAACCAAAACAAACCTTAATACCTCTAAAATGCTCTAATATAAATGTTTTGGGGCACCTAAAGTGCTAAAGAATTGAAAACTATAAAAATAATAGAGAAATAAGGTCCTAAGACACTGAAAACTAATATTCAGAGAACTTAATATACTGAATAAACTAATAAAATACTCAACAGCCATCTTGATACTAAAAGTAAGATATAATAAAATATTCAAATGAAAGTACTAAGAGCAGTCTAAAAATGCTAAGAGCATTAGAATAGAAACTATTTTAGCACACCTAAAACTGAATTTAAAAAGTGATATTTCAAAACCAGAAATGGTCACAAAGCACTTGAAGTCTCAAAGCAAAAGAAAGGCTTATGTCTAGTACGAAAGAGATGTAGAAGTCAGGAAGTACCTGAACTTAACCCCCTTGGAACAATTAGGCCCATTTCTTGATGTATGGGAAGATGACAGGGAAGAGCCTGGTCGCTGTTGATACAACTGTGGGTAGTTTTTGGATCCCAGGCTGAGTCCTGTGAGCAACTTGTCTTTAAAAAGACAATTCTGCAAGAAGAAAAATTAAAACCATGTCAGGGACCCCATGCTTGCAGCTGCATTTTCCACCCTTTAAGTAACATTTTGTAAAAGGCAATGATAGGTACTTAAATTAAAAAAGGGAAAATATACTCTTAGGAAGATTTGCCATGATGAAAAACCAGTGATATCATTGAAAGTCTTTAACAGTAGTCTACTTTGTATCTCCCCGAATCTTATCATCTCAGCCTGTTTTTCCTAAAGCCACCAGCATATAAGATAAATTCTGTATACTTTTTTGTTGTTTGCTTAGTTTGACCACTTTTGTTATCACAAGTTGAGAAACTACCACATATTTTTCCTAAATGTTTTCTTTTTTTTTTCTTGAGACAGAGTATCATTTGGTTGCCCCAGGCTAGAGTGCCCTAGTGTCAGCCTACCTCACAGCAACCTCATACTCCTAGGTTCAAGTGATCCTTGTGCTTCGGCCTCCCGAATAGTGGGACTATAAGCGCCTGCCTGAATGCCAGGCTAAGTTTTCTATTTTAAGTGAAGTCAGGATCTTGCCTTATCTAACAAATGTAAACACTGTACCTTAATCACCCAGGATATATGCCATATACCCTTATATTGTGCCCGTTAGGGAACAGCACATCAATCCTCCTCTTTCCCTCCACAAACTTGAAGTAAATTGAGGTTTTCTCTTCTGCAGGCATGTATTAGTTTGTAATATGGCTTCATATTAGTATTAAATACATTGGATACTTGCTTTTCCATTTCTGTGATACTTGACTAAAGAGAATGTTCTCCAACTCTATCCAGGTTAATTCAAAGGATATAAAGTCTCCACCATTTTTATGGATGAATAGTATTCTAAAGTGTGTGTATACACACACACACACACACACACACACACACATATATATATATCACAGTTTATTAATTTGTTCATGGGTTGATGGGCACTTGGGTTGATTGCACATCTTGCCAATTATAAAATTGAGCTGCAGTAAACAATCTAGTGCAAATGTCTTTATGATAAAATGTTTGTTTTTTCTTTAGGATAGATGCATAGTAATGGAATTGTGGGATCAAATGGAAGGTCTATTTTGATTTTTAAAAAAATTCTTTACAATTCTTTCCAAAAGACTGTATTAGTTTGCAATCCCCCCAATGGTGTATGTGTTCCCTTCTCTCCACAGCTGTGGGACTTTGTGATGTGGGCTACTCTCACTGGGCTTAGTTGGTATCTCAAGGTGGTTTTGATTTGCTTTCTGTAATAATTAGGGATGATGTGCATTTTTTCATGTGTTTGTTGGCCCTTCGTCTGTCTTCTTGGGAGAAGGTTCTGTTCATGTCTCTTGCCTACTGACAGATAGGATTATTTGCTCTTTTCTTGTTATTAATTTGAGTGCTCTGTAGATTCTAATTATCAACCCTTTGTCAGATTCGTAGCATACACATACCTGTCTGTTTGCATTGTTGTGTCCTTAGCTATACAAAAACTTTTTAGCTCAGTAAAGCCCCATTTATTTATTTTTGTCATTGTTGCAATTGCCAATGGAGTCTTCTTCATAAAATCTTTCCCTAGGGTGATATCATTAAGAGTTTTTCCACCCTTTCTTCTAGGATTTTTATTGTTTTGTGTCTTAGATTTAAATCTTTTATCCATCATGACTCAGTTTTTGTAAATGATGAGAGGTTCAGGTCCAGTTTCAGTCTTTTACATGTGGTTATCCAGTGCTCCCACCACTATTTATTAAATAGGGATTCTTTTCCCACATGTATGCTTTTGTTTGGTTCATCAAAGATCAGATGGCAATATGTCTGGTTTCATGTCTCAGTTTTCTATTCTGTTCCATAGATCTGTGTCTCTATTTTTGTGCCAGTACCATGCTATTTTGATCACTATGGACTTGTAATATAAACTAAAATCTGATAGAGTAATACCTCTGGATTTGTTTTTATTACGAAGAATTGCCTTGGCTATATGGGATTTTTGCTGGTTCCATACAAAATAAAGAACTACTTTTCTGAATTCTTTAAAGTATGATGTTGATATTTTAATGGGTATTGCATTGAATCTGTAGAAAGCTTTCAGTATTGTAGACATTTTAACAATGTTGATTCTTCCCACCCAACAGTATGGTATGATCTTCCATTTGTTAATGTCCTCTGCTATTTTTTTCCTGAGGGTTTGATAATTTTCTCTGTAGAGATCCTTCTCCTCTAAAAGGGACAATTTCACCTTATTCAACCCAATATAGAAGCATCTATTGCCAAAATATCGACTTCTTTGAGGAAATTTATTTCTGTTTTTTTCTCTGTGTGATGTGAATATTTTGTTTTATTTTTACTTCATTTGCTAATACTTAGGTATTCTCTATTGCAACCAGACAATGAATAAATATTTCGTATATTGTATATCACATTTTTATAGAAAGTAAACCCACTATACTAAATTTTATTCCATGTATTGATTTGCAGTCTTCTGTACCAAGTTAAAATTCTATATTATATATATTTTATTATCCCTATCAGTATCTGTAATACTATCAATAGCTATAATCTCAGAGCCATGGAATCACAAGAAGATCATAGCATTTAAATGCCAGCAACATGAGATCATTTAATATTTGGTTAATTTCAAATAGTCCTTCAAAGTTTACGTGAAAGGTATTATAATGTTAAGAATTAAATCCCTCATGTAGATCAAAATGCTTGATAATATTTTTGTTTAAACATTCAAATAGTTATTTTTCTGCATAGTCATTTCAGTTCATTATAAACACAGAGAAGACTGGAAATACTTCACATTTAATTCATATAGTGTTGAGTTGTCATTTGTGAACTCTAAAATGATATTCCATTTATTTTCTGTGCTTTAAAAAAAAAAATACTTGGCAGGACAATCCTAACCTAAAAAAATCTCTAATACACAAGAATGACTCGTAAGCTCTTTAGGGCTGCACTTGCTCATATTCAGATTTCATGTTTTAATTTCCCAATTATCTTATCACCAAGTCAGTAATAACCCCATCTTTGTTTACTGCTATACATAATTTGTCTAATCTAGACATATTTTTTGTTTATAAGGATTTTATTTTTATGTCAACATGTTATTTTCTCTGTTTAAACTCTTATTTGGTAGTTGGCATAATATTGTGCTGCGCTTGATAGGATTTGTGATATTGTTCTCTTCTGGTAAAAGCTGTTTCCAGACATGATAAAATCAGGAATTACTGCTGGTTCACAGAATTCCTTACATAATATGGTTAGAAGTGCCTGTACCAAAAATCTGCAGAAAGTAAGAGCTGTTTTGATGCTCTCGTCACATTAACCTGCTTCCTTTCCAGCATCACTAAGGATGATATGATACGCTATTTAGTCTTCTGTGCATTTGCATTTTCCCTCCTTCTCAATTTATTCTTTCAATATATTGACATGTGGAGACTTCTCCACTTCCTTGCACAGAATTTTAACCCTTCTCCTTGCCATTTGCGTATGCCTATTGTGTGTTTTCTGCATAACCAAAACAAATTATGGTGGAACTTACCTAGCAATCTACACATTATATCCCAAAATTTGCTGGAAGATCCAGTCTCTTCATTTCATAATTTAGAACCAACAAATATCACCTGTAGTATATATTCCTCTTTCATCTTCTTTTGGATACAGTGTAATTTTACATATTATGGAGACATGTGAAGTTTTGTTGTATGCATAGAATGTGAAATCATCAAGTCAGGCTATTTAGAGTCTGTCACCCAAAATATATAATTTTAAATTATACTAATTTAATCAAAATATATAATTTTAAATCATACTAATTTAACTAACTAATTTAATTATAATTTAAATTATGCTAATTTAATTTAATTAGCTATTTAGGAAATTTCCATTTTTAGGTTTTTACATTTCATTACTTTATAACTTCTTAATATTTTCCCAGATTGTAGCTACTTGTTGTTGTTGCTTGTTTGTTTGTTTTTCCACTTATTCAGGTTAAAGTCCAATACCTGCGGATTTATTTCCATTAATGAAGACTTTTTATTTTGGGGGCTTATTTTTATTTTTTGCTAATTTTTAAAGTTACTTTGGCTGAAGTATGCATTATATGAGAAGATTATGCTTTACATTATCAATGTCATAAATACTGGAAGGAAGGTGTTTACATATTACAGAATATTTTTAGTCTTACAGCACAAATTTGATCTTTAAATAAAATCAGTTTGTTATCATAATTTTACTAATCTCTAGTTGCAGTTTTGAAGCTGCTCCTTTAAAAAGTATCCACAGATCAATTTTTAGTCTGCATACACATACTTCAAAGTTGTATTTATTATAAAATGTTCTATAAGTTAATTCAAATATATCTTCCTCCTAATTAGTTTCCCTCAAATTAGTCTTAATTAAAAATAAGGAATTAATGAATCTACTATATCTCATTAATTTTTAATCTTACATGATTTCCTTTTGTTTTTATACAAATAATGTCTTATAAGAAGAATTTTTCTGACTTCTGATTCAATATCTTCTGCTTAAGCTCCTACAACACCCTAGTAATTTGTTCAGTTCAATATAGTGGAATTACTTTTAGACCTATTATTACCTATTATTATCATCACTACCACCATGTAAATAGATGACTGTGATTTACATTCTGGATCTAGATTTCTTTTTAGGCATTGAAAGAGATTTATGATAGCTTGATGGAATTTATCTTTATAGTAGTGTTTTTCTTTGGGATGGCAGTTATCTTATCTGTCCAGTGCCCAAAAATGTCATCATAGTTATCATAGTACCATTCACGTACTTGAAAACATGTGAACCTTCTTTAGAATCTCCCAGTTTTTGTTCATAAAAACAGCAGACTCTCTCCCCTGCCCTACTTGCTCAGGGTCATGAACCTATTTTAAAACTATTACATCATCAGCAGGACCTTCTTCTTCTTCTTTTTTTTTTAATAGTTTTGCCAAATCCTAATTATTTTGCATTTTTTTATTTAGTGACATTTTCTGTTTTGTTTGTCATGTTGGCCTACCTCCAATTTTTGATATTTTGTGAGAACTCAGGGTTAAATATGTTAGGTAATAGATTGCTGAGTGATAGCTATATTTTGCCATATTGATGTAGAAAAGAATTCAGGATATCCAGTACCATACTTAGGAGAGTTCTTTTAGCTGCTTCCAAAAGGGGGCAGTACAACTTTGGTGTTTAATTGTGAATGCTTGTTTTTGTTTTTTGTCAAAGCATTCTTCTCTTTTTTGCTCATACAGTGTCTAGTGATTACTAATCATAGATCATCAAATCGTGGAGTTGGAAGAGACCTTTATGGTTACCATGATTCAGGGGAAATTTATGTGTGCCCTCTGTTTAAATTCCTTCTTTGGTATCCCTCTCTCTTACTTAGTAATTCCATCTATAATTTTAGCGTAATTCTGAACAGTGAAATCAGCAGTAGTTCTTACTATGGCTTTTCCTCCCTTTTTTTCCCCTTCTCTTTATAACTTTCTAACATTGACAAATATTTAATTTCTAGCATTCTGGAAATGTAGGCAATGGTCATTGGTGATTATAGTGAGAAAAGGGAAACATGATGTTTGAAAAAAAAAAAAAAGGTGACATCAGTGGTAGTGATTTTCCTTAAAGAGAGTTGTGGAAAAGATAAAGGCTGCTATTGTGGGAGAGTAAACCTGAGATTTCAAACTCCATTGGTAGCAGTAAGGAGGGATATGCTACTAGAAATGTGTGAGAGACCCAGGATTCATGACTCAGAGTAGCAAGAAACAGAACCCAAGAAGATATAAAGAGATGATAGCATAAATATCACACTGGTCATAAACTTCTAAAGTTGTCAGCATTTGGATGGAAGCAGACAGCAAGGTCATTAGTATGTACGTAGATGCATTCATTGTATATATATATATATATATGGTATCCATAAAGTTTAAATTGCACACAAACTTTATGGACACTGTGTGTGTGTGTGTACATGTGTGTATATAATTTTAACAAGTAAATAACTTCAGAAGTGTTGTCATAACACTGCCACAGAAGAAGTTTTTGAAAGGAATTAGCAAGCATGGAAAAATAAACGGGAAATGATCTTAATCTCCCAAGTCTTTATTTCTCCACAATTTATTCATTTTCTCAATCTTGAGTTTCCAATCTGGGGAAGTTTTCAAGAACCATTTTTGTTTGAGGTCAGGGAGAGACTATATTGAGTCAGAGTTATAAATTAGTTGCCAGCTCATTCACTGGGTTCCATCCTTATTATTTTATTAATTGTCTCTCTGTCAACAAGCCTAACAAATTGATAACAAGGCTAAGGTTGAATTTACCATTACCAGTATGTTAATATACCATATTCTTTCTTGGTGTATTATTTGGCAAAACATTGTAATTGTTTCTCTCAGAAAAAGGTCTCAAGTTTGCATATGAGTGTACACAAAAAACAGTCACTAATATTCCCTAAATAGTAGATATAACAAAAATGGCACTCAGAACCAAACTGATGATTATTCCTGCTGAAGAAATATTCTACCCAGCTCAGATGGACATATTTAGGAAATTTTTATGGGAAAAATGAGAAAAATAAAAGAATGCTTTTTTTTTTTCTCTCTAATGAAAATATTTCATTTATTAGTATTTGAATAGCCTGGTTGTTACCAACTTTAACAAAGAGGGCTTTAGTTTCTTTGTACTGTTTTTGTGTGTGGTTGTTTGTTTGTTTGTTTGTTTGTTTTTTGAGACAGAGTCTCACTGTGTCACCCTTGGTTTATTTAGTGCCATGAAGTCATAGCTCATAGCACCCTCAAACTCCTAGGCTCAAGTGACCTTCTGACCTTGCTTCAGCCTCCCGAGTAGCTGGGACTACAGGCACCCACCACAACATCTGGCTAATTTTTATTTTTAGGAGAGATGTAGCTTCCTGTACTAAAACCAGACTGTCTGGGCAAGTTGCTAGAGGGCTAAAGATAAGGTTTAATTTTGTAGACAAGATTTAGAGTTTCCTTTGGTTCTTTGTTTCTGAGAGGGACCTGCTCATACCCCATGAAGGACTCTTCTGCTCTTTGCTGCAAAAAGATAACAGTTGTATTAAAGCCATAAATAAAAGTATTTTGAGGTCCCCTAAGAGAGTGATCTGAAACAAACACAATAATGGTATGAAATAGTACTAAGCAATGGCTTGAATATGCTCAGGCTAAGATTATTCTCTGTGATGAAAACAGTTGAAAACACAAATCTTTCATGGATTTGCATGATTAGATCTCTTGTTACACTGAAGAAATTTCAAATATTTTAAAAAGAAAACATAGGATAAAAATATTTTTAAATTCTTTGAATGTTTAATTTCTGTTGAAATAAAAAACTGTGAGCTTTTATTCCATTTTATAACTTCTTGCTATGAAAAGTTTGCATTCAACCATAAATGAAATTTGTGAATTAGAATTTATTTAAGAATCATGTATAGATCAAAGTGAATAGTTCTTGAGAGCAATGAAAGTTGCATAATGCTATTGCAGTGAAAACAATCACGTGTAAAAGTTTTTGTTTTGATAACAGTTTTACAGCTAGCTCAGGAAAGTAGAAAGCATATTTTATTCCTGTATAAATTCCCATATACTAAAATTAGAATGAAATTTTATTGAAATGAAATGAAAGAGGCAATATTACAACTAATACCACAGAAATACAAATGATCATAAGAAACTACTATGAACAATTACATGTGTATGTCAACAAATTGGAAAACCTAGAAGAAATGAATAAATTCCTAGACACACGCAACCTGAATCATGAAGAAATAGAAAAGCTGAAGAGACCAATAATAACAAAGAGCTGAATTAGAATAAAAATCTCCCATTGAAGACTAGCCCAGGACTGGTGGCTTCATAGCTGAATTCTACCGAACATTTAAAAGAACAACTAATACTAGGCCTTCTCAAAATTCTGAAAAATAAAAGAGGAGGGAATACTCCCAAATTCTTTTTATAAGCCCGACATAATAGCAAAGCCAGTCAAGGATATTGCAGAAAAGAAAATTACAAGTCAATATCTTTAATATACATACATGCAAAAATCCTCAACAAAATACTAGCAAATCAAATTCTATAATACATTAAAAATGTCATCCATCGTGTTCATGTGGGATTTATTCCTGGGATGCAGGATGATTCAACATAACAGAAATCAAAGTGTGATACATCCCATTAATAGAATCAAACATAACGTATCAAAGTGTGATACATCCCATTAATAGAATAAAGGACAAAAACCATATCTCATCTCATTAAATGAATAAAAAATAATTTGACAAAATTCAACATTCTCTTATGATGAAAAATTCTCACCAAATTAGGTATAGAAGGACTCTATCTCAACATGATGTTAATTGAGAAACCCACAGCTAACATAATACTCAATGGTGAAAAATTGAGCCTTTCCTCTAAGATCCAGGATAAGACAAAGATGATCACTCTTGCCACTTCTATTCAATTTGCTTTTAGTTTTTTTGTTTTTTTCTTTGCCCAAGCTAGAATGCTGTGCTCTTTTGTTACCCAAGCTAGAATGCCATGGGGTCAGCAAGCTCATAGCAACCTCAAAATCCTCCTGGGCTTAAGCCATCCTCCTGCCTCACCCAAGTAGCTAGGACTACAGGTGCCTGCCCCAACACCCAGCTAATTTTTCTATTTTAAGCAGAAACATGGTCTCACTGTTGCTCAGGCTGGTCTCAAACTCCTGAGTTCAAGGAATTCTCCCACCTCTGCTAGGATTATAGGTGTGAGCCACTGCACCCTACCCTATTCAACATATTATTGGAAGTCCTTGCCAGAGCAGTTAGTCGAGAGAAAAAAATAAAAAGCATCCAAATAAGAAAAGAAGAAGTGAAATTGTTGCTGTTTGCTAATGACATGATCTTATATATTTTAAGAAAAACCCTGCAGACTCCATCACGGAAACTGTTGGAACAAATGAGTACAGTAAAGCTGTAAAATATAAAATTAGCAGACAAAAGTCAGTAGTGTTTTTAGACACTAACAATGAACTATCCAAAAAAGAAATCAGGAGAATAGTCCCATTTACAATAGCTCCAAAAAATAAAATAAAATACTCAAGAATAAATTTAACCAAGGAGTTAAAAGATGTGTACACTGCAACCTATAATTTGTCAATATAAGAAATTATCAAATGACCAATAATACATGAAAAAATGTTCAACATCACTAATCATCAAGGAAATGCCAACTAAAACCACAATGATACTACCTTGCCCTTACCAGAATGGCCATTACCAAAAAGCCAAAAAAAAAAAATAGATGCTGGTGTGGTTGCAAAGAAAAATAAACACTGTTGGAGGGACTACAAATTAGTGTAATCTTTATGGGAAAGAATATGGAGATTCCTCAAAGAAATAAATGTAGATTTTCCATTTGATCCAGCAATCCCACTACTGGACATCAACTCAAAAAGAAATCATTTTATCAAAAAGACACCTATACTCAAATGTTTATTTCAATAAAATTCACAATTGCAAAGACACGAAATCAACCTAAGTGCCGATCAATTCATGAATGGATAATGAAAATGTGAGATACACACACACACAATGAAGTACTATTTAGCTATAGAAGGGAATGAAATAATGTCTTTTGCAGCAACTTGGATGGAAATAGAAACTGTTAACTAAGTGAAGTATCTCAGGAAAGGAAAAACAAACACCGCATGTACTCTCTAATAATGGAGAGCTAATAGACGGACACACATGAGTACAAAGAGATGTAATGGGCATTGGAAACCAGGAAAGAGGGAGGTTGGTAGGAAGTAAGGGATAGATTGGATACAGTTAACACTATTCTGGCAATAGGCATACTGAAAGCCCCAACTTAAGCCTTGTACAGGTATCTATGTAACAAAAACATTTTTACCCTCTTAGTATTTTTCAGTTTTTAAAAATGTCAGTGAAAGAAATTAAAACAGAAATAAAGGAAAGCTACCTCATACTCACAGATTGGGAGAACTAATGTTATTAAAATGCCCATACTACCCAAACGGATCTATAGATGCAATGAAATTCCTGTCAAAATTCCAATTTTGTTTTTTATAAAAATAGCAAAAATAATCCTAAATTTCATGTAGACCCACGAAAATACCTGAATAGCTAAGGCAATGATGAATTAAAAGAACAAAGGTGAAGGTATCACACTACCTGATTTTAAACTATTATATAGAACTATAGTGTCTGTAGGTAGTATTTGGGGGAAGTTAATGTCTTATTAATAGGTAGAAACTAAGTCAGGCCTTTTAAGCTAAGTTTTAGTAGGTTGATATAAAGCACTCTTTGGAAAGTTTAAGTGGTAAGATGAATATCTTTTTTTTTTTTTTTTGAGAATAGAATGTTGAACTGTTGATTTCTGTGATTTTGGCTCTACCAGGCACCTCAAATGTAATCAAGAATGTATTTTTGTAATGATTTTTCACTTTTGCACAAGGAAGGTGTTTTCTAGGATGGAACTATATTCATGTAGAATGTCAGAATCAATGTATTTTAAATTATATTTATTAAAAATTATGCATAGAAGCTAAGTAGCCAAAGTTAGTACTATAGAATCTACTCTGTGATATGAGTCATAAATACATGTTTATGTTTGACAGAACTTTCTGATTCTTCTTTTTTTTTTTTTTTCCTTTCTGATTCTTCTAAGGGGAAAATCTTAATATTATTGCTATTTACTTACATAAAATATATGCTAAAATACTCATGTCCCATTGCTCAAACATATCAAAGAAATTATGAAGAATAATTCTTAGTATTCTTTAATATTTAAAATAAATGAATATTTTAAATAAATGAAGTCTATAACTTCAAATTCATGATATTTTCTTATGCTTCTTTTCTAGATGTACATTAAAGATGTCAGCTTTTACATGTGGGAAGTAGATATTGAAGGTTTTATGGTTTACAGACAAGATCTATAGAAGTGACACTTAAGGTGAGTAATAACTATAACCTAAAAAAATAATTTATTTTATATTTTAGGATTGCCAGATTATAATTTGACTTGTTTAATTTGCTCATTTTTTTTTATCACTGGCCCTAGGTGACCTCACAATCACAGTCACACATATTCAGACACAAATTTTAATGCTCTCATACCATCTTGAGGGAAATGTCAAATTTCATTAATAATTGGCAGTTGATTAAAAAATTATATATTTTTATGGAGGAATACAAATCAACTAAGAATAGAGAATAAACAAAGTAGTTTCTATCAAACCTGTTAGTACAACTCAATCAGCAGAATTTAACTTGGAAAAAAACAAACAAAAAACTGCTATCATCCACGATGCCATTTTCTTTAAATCTATTCATTAATCAGTTCCTTTAATGATATTAAGAGCTTGTTTTTTGCTCACTCTAAAAAACTGTCATAATTTCATATACTCATAGTATTTCCTGACTCCCTAGAGATTTCCTTGACCTAGCATATCCTTTCACTTGCCATGTTCTGTTCCTGCTTCTTATAACTGCTTACATGCTTACATGGCTAAGTAAATTTCTGACTACCTCTTGGGAAGCTTTCAAGTAAGATACAGGGGTATAAACCTAAAAAAAAGGATATTTTAAGTAATATTGTTTGCCAGATGTGGACAATAGAAGCCTGGAGAGTACGTGATCTATAAATGGAGCACTCCTATACAGCTCTAGATCCTTGCTAAGTGGAAATGAGAAGCCATGATATCAATTCCTGGGATTTTTTTTTTTACAAAAGAAACCAGAAATACAGATTTGAAAAAAAAAAAAAAAAAACTTTATGTTTCAATATCAGCATAAAATTTCACCTTCTGAAAAAATCCACTTTTACCACTGTCTGAACCCAGTAAAAATAGTTTACAGCCTCTAGGGCAGGAATTTTTTCCCTTTGTTCTGTTTTTCTTTATAATTTTAGAGTGCAAGCACTTACAGTCTATTTTTCTCCTTAATTTGTACGTAGCAGCTTAGTGATTTTGCTAGTTTTCTATGATGAGTAATATTGTTAGAATGACTTCTTCATTTCTATAGTTATAGATGGTGAGTTGGTTACTTGGAGCAGTCATTCAATTGTTTTCTGAGTTATAATGATTAGATAATTATTTCTATAGCCCTTTCGTCTACACAGTTTAAATCAGATCCCATTGGAAAAGAAAAAAAATACATATATACCTTTTTTTACAGGACAGAATCCCACTGTCGCCCTGAGTAGAGTGCCATGCATCATAGCTCACAGCAACCTCAAACTCCTAGTTTCAAGTAATTCTCCTGCCTTAGCATCCTGGGTAGCTGGTACTATAAGCACCCACAAAACCTGCTAGTTTTTCTATTTTTAGTAGCGATAGGTTCTTGCTCTTGCTCCTGCTGGTCTGGAACTACTGAGCTCAAGCAATTCACCAGCCTCAGCCTCCCAGAGTGCTAGGATTACAAGCATAAGCTACTGAGCCTTTTGTACATGTTTATGAGATAGGGTATCATTGTGTTCCTGGGTTAGGGTTGAAATGCTGGGCTCAAAGGGTCCTCTGCCCTCAGACTCAAAGTAGCTAGGACTACTGTGTGCTCTGGTGCTGTCTGGTTGTTGTTTGTTTTGTTTTTTTAATGAACCTTTTGTATAGAGAGAAAGTAGAGTTATTAAGCTCCTTAGTTCATGATACCACTGTCGTCACTTGTTCATGCAAAGCACTAGTTATTTTATTTATATATTTACCCTTCCAATCTCCTAACCTTGACCCATAGCAAACTATTCTAATATGATATTCTAAAATAATATCTATTGTACCGTTCTCTTTTGTTTTTATGAGTATTATTTTATATGTATGTATTTTAAAATTTTTACATGGAAAATTTCAAATAAATATTTTTTAAAAGGCAGAATAGTATTATGAGCCACCATATGCCCATCTCTCAGCTTCCATAGTTCTCATCTCATGGCTGAGTTTGTATTACCTATTTCTCTGCCCTCTCTCCCCCCGAACCCCATTTATGGCATGAAATTTAAATACACCTAAGTGGCGTTGTGCTATTTATTTCATTCTGTTTCTTACTATTTTATTTTAGATAACCTTATGTTTTAAGCTTTATTTATGTTGTCATGTTTATGTTGCTTTTAACTGCTAAATGATATAATATGGCATATAGCTGCTATATTTTAACTATTCCCCAATGATTACCACCCAGATTGCTTTCAATTCCCTTTCACCACAAGCAACACCATGATGAACATCCTCATACTTGCTCTGTTGTGGAATATTATAATGATTTCTTTGGATACATACCTAGGACAGAATTGCTAGCAAATAGCATATATATTTACTTTTCCTATCCTTATACCTAAAACTCTTCTTTCCTATACGTTTGGCTAATTCCTCTGGAGCTATGTTATAGAGTAGTAGTCACAGTGAGGCTTCCTCATCTTATGCCCAGTCATAAAAGAGATACATGTAAAGTTGCTCAATTAAGTATAATACTTATGGAAGGGTTTTATTACATTATAATACAACAATATCCTCCTTTTCTTTACTAACTTAAGACAGGTTCTTCTATTTTTAGTTTGCTAGCCAGTTTTATAAGTAGCCATTGATCCTAATCAAATGCTTTTTATGATATATATAATATTAAACTAATGATATGATGCTTATTATTGTGAATTATATAGATAGAATTTCTAATGTTAAACCATCCATGTATTCCTATTTTACATCATGATGTATTATTTTATCATTATGTATTATTATTACTACACTATTGTATTTAATTACCAAATTTTTTTATTGGAGATTTTGGAATCTACATTCTGAAGTGAAATATACTATAGTTTTCTTCATTTTCCTTCTGTGGTTTTATAATTAAAAGTACATTAATCTTGGGCGGTGCCTGTGGCTCAGTGAGTAGGGCGCCGGCCCCATATACCGAGGGTGGTGGGCTTGAAACCAGCCCCAGCCAAACTGCAACAACAACAAAAAAAGTAGCTGGGCGTTGTGGCGGGCGCCTGTGGTCCCAGCTCCTCAGGAGGCTGAGGCAAGAGAATTGCCTAAGCCCAAGAGCTGGAGGTTGCTGTGAGCTTTGATGCCACCGCACTCTACCGAGGGCAACAAAGTGTCTATAAAAAAAAAAAAAGGCAAACCGTAAAGAAAAAGAAAAGATGAGCACTGTCTCTAAAAAAGAACAAAAACGGACAATAACCTTATGAAAGTTATGAAACTGAAAGTTATGAAATAAGATAGACTGCTGCTTCTCTTTTTCTATTTTCTGTAATAACTTTATATGATAGGAATTTACTATTTCTTTACTGTGTGTTAAAATTCATATGTAAAGCTATCAAAATCTGGGGATTTTTGTGAGTATTTGTATTTGACAACTATGTACACCTTTAATGTTTGTGGCTCTATTCAGGTTTTCTTTTCATGATCTTCCACTCCCCCTCCCATGGCTTGTGTTCTCCCCACTTGCAGATATAGCCAATACCCAGTTTCCTTTGAATCAGGAAATACCTGGGTAATCTCACATTCTACTGAGCCATGTAATATTTATTCACCTTTTGGACTAACCAGGGATTTAGTGGCTAACCCTGGCAAACTGGAATGTGATATGCCTGGTCTTGCTTCATTTAAACTCTCCACATACCTAAATTAATCCTGTGCTGCAACAATATCCTCCTTTTCTATAACTAGAAATTTAGGTTATCTATAACTAGAAACTTAGGTTAATAATAACCTGAACTGACTTCTTGATAGCTCTTAAAACTAATGCCTACTTCTGATTACATGTGTCAAGATAATAAATAAGTAAAACATTATGCTCAGCAAGATTAGTTTGGGGGATAAAATTAGCAATTATCAGATCTAATGTTCTCTACAATATATTTCCAATTGTAGTTAATTCTGGGAAATTTTCACCTTTTCTCCAGAGTTTGAACCTTTTAGTAACCATGTAATATCAGAATAGAAATTAAAAGTGTTTCCACTTATAAAAAGAAGTAGAGATTATAAGCTCATGGAAGTTCATAGACACACTAACAAAAATACTGTATTAAACTGTAATATGCTTAATAGTCAGTAAGCATATTACAGTTATAATTTTTTACTCATACATTTGAATGAGTTTCTGCCATCTTAATTATGTCAGTCTGTCCTATACAATGACCACCTCCTATATTGACCACCTCCTTAAATTGGCCTAATTTTCATAGATAGGACACCACACATACAATAGAACCTCTGTAAATGACCACCTCCTATATTGACCACCTCCTTAAGTTGGCCTAATTTTCATAGATAGGACACCACACATACATATCAGTACAGTAGGCCTAATTCCAAGTTGACCACCTCCATATGTTGATGAGTTTGTTATAGTCCCTTGAGTGGTCAACTTACACAGGTTCGACTGGTGCTTTGCATTTCTTCCTTTCTAATCTTTTCCTTCTAAAAAACAAAATTGATATTTATGTATCTCCCTAAAAAGGTTCTTACACATTTTGACATTCCCTTGTCTCCTTTACCTTCTCCTACCCAATCATGTTGCTGTTATTTATTTTAAATTCTAAACTCTTATGCTCTTCTTTTCTGTTTCTTTACTGTTTGCTATTTTAAAAGACATTCTACCAAGATTTTTTTGAGCATTACTTCATCATTTCTTCTTTCTTCATAGTTCTTTAAAAGTATTTTCTGTATTTATTTCTTTCTATTCAAGCATTTCATCAAAAACTGTCTTTTGGAGCCATGTATACTTGAAAATATATATTATCATATCCTTATATGTGAATGATTGGATTAGTGCAAATAAAATCTAGGTTTCAAGATTTTTCCTTCAGTACTTTGAAAATACATGGTCTTTTTTAGCCATGTATCTCCATTATTTCCTCAAATACTTTGTATTTTTATTTTTTTTATCTGATTCTCCTGCTATTGAGCTGTTTAACAGTGCCAGTACCTTGGCCTTTCTTTTCTCTTTCTACGTTCTTGACTTTTCTGTAGGATTAAAGGTATACTCAAACAAGTCTTCAAATTTGTTGATTTATTCCTCGCTTTAATTCCACTATTTATCCAATCTATATGCTTTTTTTAAGTATTATATTTTTTATATATGCACATAATAATACCTAATCTTTCTGCTTGCTCCTTTGTTCTTTTTATTATATGTTGCTAATATTTTCTCTTAATCTCTTTCAGTATGTTTACTATGCTAACTTTAAATTTGGGGGACATTAGATCTAACATTTCTTCTTCTCTTAGAATCTATATGACAGTATGTTATTTTTCTTGGAAAATAGTTGTGCTCCTTAAATGTCTTGATATTTTGACCTATAAGATTACTTCCCCCTGGATACTGGCTACTGTGGCATCATATATAAGGAGATGTCAGCACCTAGTCTGTTTCATTTACAGTGAACTCAGTTGATGGGTAGGTAGAAAGGGTCTAGGCCACATGAGAAATCACCATTCATTTGTTAAGTCAACCAAATGATGCCTCAAGCTCTGCTTCACCATTTTCCCCCCATTCATCCATCCTACTAGAGAGAAGCAGTATCCAAAGCTGGTGATTGAAATACATTAATTAGGTCTGTGCTTTGGTAGGAGAAAGTAGAAAGAGTACTGCCCATAGGTAGTTAGGCCCCCTATTTTTTTCTCAGCTCTTCATAAGCCTTCTGGTTTTACTCATGAGAGAATTGTACTATAGTCTAAGTCCCTGAAAATATAGCAATGGTCAGTTTTTTATTTAGTCAGTGAAGAATCATAAAAGTAGAGAACTCCAGTAGTTTATTTCCTGGTTTGTCCTCTCACTGCCTTAAAGTATTGCCTGCTGCCCAAGAACTCTGAGTTCCAATGCCCAAGCAAACAGCCTATCACACTTAACAGTTCAAAACAGTCCTTTCTACTACCCTCTCTTTCCTAGGAATGTAGAGGCTTTCTTATTTCTTGGCTTTTTTTCTTTACAATTTCTATGACCCAGCTTGTACTATTCCAACATCTTGGTATTACCGTTCTGTAGGAAACTTTAACAGAAGCTATAAATGTGCATAACCTTTGACCCACAGATCACATTCTAGAAATTTCTCCTATGAGAATTATCAACAATTTTTCCATCACGATATTGGAAAACAATTTAAATGTCCAGCAATGTGCATTAATTAAATAAACATATGTTCATAGAACAAAGTATTCTGAGTAATACAACATTTATTTTTATTTTTTTTTAACAAATCAGTGTCTGTACACATATGTACCAAAATGTAACAGAACTTATCTTTTAGCATAAAATGATGGGTGAATTTATTTTTGCTGTCATTTGTACTTTCCTAAATTTCTACAATACACAAGAGTGTATTCCTTTTGTACTATAAATTAGTGAACAAATAAGTGTATATTTTATTAAAGCAGAAGCAATTAGCTAGAATGTGGAGGTATAGATGTGCCAAGCACATACTCTACAGTTTTCTTCTCTTTCTTTCATTTGATTTTTATATGAAAGTTTGAAATCGGCTCAGCACCTGTAGCTCAGTGAGTAGGGCGCATACACCAAGGCTGGCGGGTTCCAGCTGGCCCAGGCCTGCTAAACAACAATGACAACTGCAACCAAAAAAATAGCTGGGTGTTGTGGCGGGCACCTGTAGTCCCAGCTGCTCAGGAGACTGAGGCAAGAGAATCGCTTATGCCCAAGAGTTTGAGGTTGCTGTGAGCTGGGTGATGTCAATGCACTCTAACAAGGGTCATATAGTGAGACTCTGTCTCAAAACAAAAAAAAAAAAAACAAAAACAAAAAAAAGTTTGTAATTGAGGGAATAAAAATTAAAAGTATTGGTTTAAATCATAGCTTTGTCAAAATAAATTAGTTTATCTCAGGTTTTTCTTGGGTGTATGAGTAATAGTGGATATCACAGAGGATCATGCCATTTAGAAGTCTTTTCTAGTCCTTATTTGAAGAAAAAAGTATATATTTTCCATGACTCTCCTCATTATTTTAATGTTTTTTTCTTATTTCCTTAAATACGTGCCCAGTTAGCTATTTCAAACTCTTTGCTAATTACATTATTATGCATGGATTATTTACATCATTTCTTGGTCTGTTTTTATTGACCATCTTTTCTCTTGGTTTAGGGTCAGATATTCTTACTTTCTGTCATCTTGTAATTCTTGACTAAATGAGATTGGATAGGGTAGTTCTTATATATGAATATTTAGTATTATTTGCATATCTCTGTTACAGTACTTTCCAAACTGTAATTTTGTCTTTACCTCCTTATTTCCAAACTATAACATCCTAATAAAGATAAGTATTATGCCTACTTGATTATGTGCCTTCATATATAATACATAGACTATTACAGGTGAGAAAGGATAATTGAAGTTGGCAGTGACATCATTGGTTTAGTTTCAGTATAGTACAAGAATGGAAGTCAGAGAAGAATGACTAAAGGAGAATAAAGTGGAAGTGGTTGCAGTCCTTTGGTATAGTTTGTCAAGCAAAAGGTGGATGCAGCATCATGGAGGAAAGCCTTTACAGGGCCTGGGTCATTACCAAAATCAAATCGTGCTCAAAGAGTAAAGCAAAACTAAAACAGTTATGAAGAAAAGAAACTTAAAGACTTCAGAATATTTTACTTTAGGAAAGCCACCTTGTTCTTACATAGGATTTTTAATCAAATTGAGCATAGACACAAACAGATGAGAAGACCATTAAATCCAGATACATAATAAAATCTTGAAAGTGACTAGTATCTAGTCAAGAATTATAAAATATGAACCAGGCATGGTGGCTCGCACCTAAAATCCTAGCACTCTGGGAAGCCGAGGTGGGTGAATTGCCTTAGGTCAGAAGTTCAAACCAGGCTGAGCAAGGGAGAGATCCACTCTCCAATAAAAACAAAACAAACAAACAAACAAACAAACAAAACCCCAAAAAACTAGCTGGGTGTCACAGCAGGTACTTAATAGCCCTAGCTACTCAGGAGGCTGAGGCAAGAGGGTCACCTCAACCCAAGAGTTTGAGGATGCTGTGAGCTATGACATCATGGCACTCTACCCAGGACAACAGAATGAGACTTTGTCTGCAAAAGAAAGGAACTACAAAAGCAATAAACAATTATAAAATGTGAAAACTAATAATATAAGACTTAAAACCAAGAGAAAAGGTAGTCAGGTAAAATAGTTCAAGAAATGACATTCATGTTGTAATTAGCAAAGACTTTGAAATGCTAATTGTGCACATATTTAAGGATTTAAGGAAAAACTTAAAAATGAGGAGAGTCATGAAAAATAAATTTTTAACTCTAGGACAGTGGTTCTCAACCTTTCTACTGCCACAGTCCTTTATTACAGTTCCTGTGGGTCGCAACCCACAGGTTGAGAACTGCTGCTCTAGGAGTTCCCACATCTCAAATGAAATAGCCACTGAATAGAATTGTCAACACATTACCTATTGCAGATAAAAAGATAAGTGGACTTGAAGAAGGTATCATAACTGAAGCACTGATGATCACATTTACGCACACCTATATTCCTAGCTACTTAGAAGTCTGGGGTGAATGATGGCTTAAGTTCAAGAGTTCAAGGCTGTATGATCATGACTGTGAATAGCTGCTGCACTCCAGCCTGGGCAACTTGTAATACTATGAATTTTAAAAAGCCCAATTAATTAAATTATGTTAAATCTTTACACAATGGAGCAGAGAGTAAGAAAACTGTAAAACGTGATCTGGGTGATTCTTCTTTACGTAAAAGTAAAAAAATAAAAAAAATGCAGAGCACCACCCCCTCAGTGTCCTTGTACTATGTGGTCCAAGGGATGTGTAATTGGTGGTCCAGAGGGCTGAGGGGAAAAAAAAAAAAAAAAAAAAAATTTTTTTGAAAAAATAATGGTGGCCAAGTTTTTACACATTTGATGAAAAGCAGAAAGTCACAAATATAAGAAGCTCAACTTACTTCAAGCGGGAAAGAAAACCACACCAACATATATCATTTCAGAAACCAGTGATAAAGAGAAAAATTATGAAAGCAAATAAAAAATAAAAGGCACTTTGCAGGCGGCACCTGTGGTTCAAGGAGCAAGGCCCCGGCCAAAACTGAAAAAAAAAAAAAAAAAAAAGCACTTTACATACAAAACACAAAAGATAAAAATAAGCTGACTTCTTATCAGAAACAGTGCAACCTGGAAGACAATGGAATGAAATTGGCACTGAAAGAAGAAAACTATAACCCTAAAATTCTATATCAGTAAAAATATCTAAAATGATGATATTTTCAGACTAAAATAACAACCAAGAGAATTTATTAATTCCTTGCTAAGAAATCTACATTGCATAAATTATTAAAAGAGAAGAATACTACTAGATGGAAATGTGAGCTGCACAATGGAAGGAAGAGTCCCAAATAATGGTGAATGTATATTTATGTTTACCCATAAAAGACTATACTTCTCTCATCTTTTAAATTTTTGAAAGATGGTTGTTTAAATAAAAAACAGTAAAAAAGGAGAATATTGTGTTTATAAAATATAGAAGTAAAATATATGACAGAAGTGCACAGAATGGGAGGGAGAAATGAGAGGATAGGTTGAGTATTCCTAATCCAAAAATCAAAAATGTGAAATGCTCCAAAATCAGAACCTTTTGAGTGCCAAAACAAAATGATCATCAGAGCATTTTGAATTTCAGATTTTCAGGTTAGAAATGCTCAACCAGTTTAACACACATTTTTTAAAAATGCAAAATCAAAAACACTTCAGATGGCTCGGTGCCTGTGGCTCAAGTGGCTAAGGCGCCAGCCACATACACCTGAGCTGGCGTGTTCAAATCCAAACCAGGCCCACCAAACAACAATGACTGCTGCAACCAAAAAATACCCAGACATTGTGGCAGGCACCTATAGTCCCAGCTACTTGGGAGGAGGAGGCAGGAGAATTGCTTGAGCCCAGGACTTGGAGGTTGCTGTGAGCTGTGATGTCACATAACTCTACCCAGGGCGATAGCTTGAGTCTCTGTCTCAAAAAACAACAACAACAACAACAACAACAAAAAAAAAAAAAAACAAACAAAAAAAAAAACACTTATGATTTCAAGCATTGTAGATCAGGGGTACTAGATCTGTATTTTGTCTTAAGGTTTTTCCATTATTTGAGAAGTGGTATGTTATTATTTGAAGATAGGCTGTGACATATTTAAACTCTAGAGCAATCACCAAAGATGTAAAAAAAGATGTATAGCTGATAAGTCAATAGAAGAGATAAAGAAGAGTACTAAAATGATGAAAAAATTAATTCCAAAGTAGGCAGGAATATAGGATGAAAGCACAGATGGGACAAATATAATAGAAAACAGATATTAAAGGGCGGTGCCTATGGCTCAGTAGGTAGGGCACCAATCCCATATACCGAAGGTGGCAGGTTCCAATCCGGCCCCAGCCAAACTGCAACAAAAAAGTAGCTGGGCATTGTGGCGGCACCTGTAGTCCCAGCTACTCCGGAAGCTGAGGCAAGAGAATCGCCTAAGCCCAGGAGTTGGAGGTTGCTGTGAGCTGTGACACCACAGCACTCTACCGAGGGCGATAAAATAAGACTGTCTCTACAAAAAAAAAAGAAAAAGAAAATAGATATGAAGATGGTAGACATATATGTACAAGTATATTGTAATTATAAGTATATGATAATTATATTAAATGGAATTGTCTACACACTCAGTTGAAACAGCTTATGTTGTCGCACTGATAAAATCTCAGTAAATAACTCTATACTCCACAGTTGGCAAACTTTATTAAAAGGACAGATTGTAAATATTTTAGGTTTAAGGACAGTTTCTGTCACAACTACTGATCTCTCTGTTGGAACTCAGAATCAGCCTAAGACAAAATGTAAACAAGTATTTGCAAAATAAGCAGCTGGCCCATTTTTCGGTTTTGTTTTAGTAGTTTGCCAATTTGTGTTATATTGGATAGAAGTAATGCATTTTAAATACAAAGACACGGGTAGGTTGAAAGTTAAAGGGTGCAGCAAATAATACCTTGCAAATGCTTACTCATTATAAAGTCAAAATGCCTAAAATAGGGCTGGTGGAATGGTGGATGTAGAGGAAGATTCTACTTTTGAGGAAGAAAATGAAGAAATTGGAGGAGGTGCAGAAAGTGGACAGGGTAAAAGAAGGAGACTGTTTTCTAAAGAATTGAGATGTATGATGTATAGCTTTGGAGATGACCAGAATCCTGGTACTGTGTCAGTAGATATTCTTGAAGACCTTGTCATAGAGTTCATTACTGAAAATAACTCACCAGGTAATGTCAATTGGAAGACAAAGACATGTACAAGTTAAAGATATCATCTTATTGTTTCAAAAGGAAACCCAGGAAATTTGCTAGAGTTAAAGACTTGCTTTCTATGAATGAAGAATTCAAACAGGCTAGAAAAGCATTTGATGAAGCAACCTCTAGAGAAACCATATGTAGTAACTGTTATATTTTCTACAGTAATGTCCTGATGTCTACCTATATAAACGAAGGGTAGAGAAACAGTTTTCTGCCTTTATTTTCTTGCCTTTGATTTTATAGTGATAATGGATTAATTGCCCACCTTTATATGACCATACTTGAATCATTTATTGAGTTTTAATGGCCACACATAAGTTAAAGTACCATTCAAACCATGCAGTTCTTTCTAACTATTAATAAAGTATGAAATATTAAAAGTGTTGATGTGTTAGATATATTTGTGCCATTGTAAGCTATATTGTAGCTTTTTATTTAATGTGTAAAATCTAAATGGCATCTTTGACTATGATAGCTGAAACATGTGTTTTATGTATTCTGAAGTTTTATGTTTCCTTTAAAGAGATGATATAGGAAAATATTGGTTTTTTGGTAAAGATGTTTATCTGTTTTAAAAGCTAATTTATTTTAATATTCTTTTCTTCAGATAACAACAATGATTTTAATTTTTTGGAGAAACAAAGTTTCATGTGAATGCTTTTGTGTTGGAAAGGCTTTTTTGATTTAAAACCTTTTGGGGATTGTAACATAGTAGTTGTTATGTTTTGGAAGAACTCATTTTCCCAGATCAGATAATCTTCTAAAAATGAATGTTTTCAGTAGCAAGAATGGCATTCCTTAAAAATTGAATGGCATTGATGGCAACATAGCATTTAGGGTAGTTTTTTATTTGCATATTTGTAAGTGCTCGTTCATTGTGGAAACAGATACTTGCTGAAAACCATGTGTATCTATGGAAACTGCCCCTTTTTTTAGTTTTTTTTACACAAAGTTTATTTTTACCTTGATATAGTTTTATGTTGCATTCAACATAAATCAAAATGAAACAAAATATATGTTTAATTGGATCAGAAAAGGGCCACATGAAAAGAAAAATACTGGGTAAAATTTTACCAATAGAGAATTAGGATTTAGAGGGATGGATTTGAGCTATAGTAATATGGAAACCACTTTTGTAGTTCAGGATACATGGATTGTATGTGAATGTACCTTATCAAATTATTATTGCTTTTAGCTTAAAATAAGGATTAAAATTGCATTTAAATAGATCACAGAATGTTACTCTTTGTGAAACTGAACTTTTTGTTTGCCACTTAATAAATGTTACCTATAAATCAGTATTTGGGAAAATTTTACTTTCTTAACTTGTTAATACAAGGAATAAAGTATGAAATATTAAATAAGAAAAAATGCCTAAAATAATATTAGACAAAGGTATTTGGACAAGTGTTATAAGAGATAAGAGGAAATTTCATAATAATAAGATAGTTCACCAAGAGAACATACTATCCTAAATGTATATCCATTTAATAGTAGATCTTAAAAATATATGTAACAAACAAAAAAGGATAGATTTGAAATAAGAAATAGATAAATCCACAGTCATGGTTGGATATTTCAATCTTCCTTTCAGAATAATTGTTAAATTGACAAAATTTGGTAAGTAACTAGAAACCTTGAACAACGCTAAAAGCCAACCTGATCTAAGTGACATGGTCATATACCTATAAAACATATACCTAATAACAACAGATGACACATTTTTTTACCACCATGACTGGAACATTCACCATGGTAGATCATAGGCTGGGCCATAAAACAAGTGTCAAGAAATTTAAAAGGATTGAAATCATCCAGAGTATGTTCTCTGAACAAAACAGAACTAAACCACAAACCAATAACAAAAAATAGGAAAACTTGCCAAATACAGTATTTGGAAATGAAACACCATACTTCTAAAGCCATGAGCCAAGGGAAAAATCACAAGGGAAATTAGAAAATATATTTAACTGAATGATCCTGAAAACTCATATAAAAATGTGTAAAATGCCAAAAAAACAGTGCTTAGAAAGAAATTATAATCTTAAAAAGATAAAAGAAAACTAAATAACTACATAGAAAATATTATAAAAGTAAAAATCAGTGAAATAGGAAATAGGTTTTAAAAAATGAGAAAATAAATGGAACCAAAAAGTGGTTCTTCTAAAATATCAATAAAATGGGTAATCTCTTACTAGACTCATCAAGAAAAAAAGAGATGAAGGCAGGGAGCCATTAAAATAGCAGACGGGGAGCCTTGATGATGACAGCCCTCAAGTTGTTGAATGACACTATTTCAGTCTGGCCTGGCTGCTGCTATCTTTGATTGCATAGGCATTATCCTGGGATCTCTCTTTGTCTTTCATGGGGATTCTCTTTCCCTCCTATATTGAAACTCCTATTTTTTAACCATTCTTATTTTTATTTTGCTCTGTCATTTTTGTGGAGTAAGTCCTCCAGGGGCTTATTGGGAAGGGATGTATAGGAGGTAACTTTTTGTTATGTTTTCATTTCTCATTACGTTAAATTTCCATAAGTATTAGATCTTTCAACTTTGGTTTCATTCATATTGCCTAATTTGTTCTGGCTAGTAAAGGCAATTAGAAGTAGCTGTTTAAAAATATTTTTGTGCCACCATGGCAAAAATACTTAGTGTATATGCTCGAGTATAAGCCGAAAACCCGAACTCGGCACAAATTTTGTGCCGAAAAAACTCAACTTATACTCGAGTATATAGGTACTCTTTTTTAATGCTTGCATACTACATGAGGGAAACATTCTGAAAGAGTTCCTTTCATAAGAAAGAAAATTCCAAAAGACACTGTTATTAAAAGAATCAATCCCTTTGATAAGCTGTGTTGCCCCAAATTGTATTCACCACAATAGATAACATCTCCACTTGTGTAGATTTCTAATATGTAAACTAGAGACATTTATCGTCACTTATACTATTAGAACTTAGTATCTGAAAATCTTGGTGTCTTTCATGAAAACGCAAGGATATAGAGAGACAGTTGGGCAATCTAACTGGTCAATGGAAAATCTCTGAGCTAGAGACAGCTTTGATTCCTACTATCATTCATATAAATTTAAATAAAAATTGCCTAATTCATTGACAGTGTTTGTGATTATTTTACCATTTCAGACAAAGGGGACTCTTCTATTAGCCAAGGGTTTTGTACATATGTGTGTGCGTGTGTGTGTATGTGTGTAAAACTTAAAAAATGTATACTATATTTTATGCGGCCTCCATAAGCATTTACCAAAACTGGAAAACTTTAGAAATCACTTGAAAAAAATTTATTTCAAATTATACATGCCAAAACTAGCCACAGAAATATTTCTGAACCCCTGTTCCCATTCAGCACCTTTATACTACCCCACCAAGAGGTAAATTTTCTTGCCCTTCTCCCTGATATTGGGGTGCCTTGATGAGTAGAACACAGTGAAAGGGAATTGAGAAAGATCCAGAATCTTTAGTCATAAAAGATGATAAAGCTCTGCTGGGATCCATCTCAGAATACTACCCTGGGAACTCTTATTCCCCTGTTATGAGGAAGCCCAAGCCCCATGTTATTATTGAGCATGTTTTCAGATGATTTTAGTCCCCCGCCTTCAAGTTGGCCCAGTGGGCACCACATGGAGCGGAGACAAGCTATCCCTTCACTTAAGCTTGTAAGCAAAATCAGTAATCAATCTGGACAAAAAAAATGCTTTGTTTTCAAACAAGTTTGGGGAGTACCAAGTTAAAGAATAGCAATGGAAGTTTTCTTCCTAATGGAAAGCCTTCAATGTGCTAATGTAATGTAACACTGCCAGAGAAGATCATAGAATATGCATTTTGCATAGAGCACCTCATATGTTTGTGTTCCCTGGGATACACCTTGGAAATTCTTCTCCATAGTGATCATTTTAATAGTTGTAAATTCTATTAATAAACTGTCAGGCTGCTCTTCATTCTTCTGTGCTTGGACATTTAGGTTTTTTAACCACATTTTGTTGTTAAATGTATTTAAGTATGGTGCTTTTTCTTTTTACTGTTTCCTTAGGCTCTATTCTTTCTGATCCCAGGAATAGAATTACGTAATAGCATACAAAACATTTAATGACTGCCTACACTGACTTCTAGAAAATTAAAGTGTTTTACATTGCCATAATCCGTAAGAATTGTGTCTCCAATGCCTTGATTCCTGTTAACATTTTCTTTCATCTTTAACTAAAATAATGGAAGTACAGAGTTATTTTCATTTGAATTTCTTTAATTTCTACCAAGATTACAGCTCTTTTGTTGTCTGTTTGTATATGTGTAAATATGTATTGTAATTCCTGTGTTTATTGCCACACTGCCCAGATTCTGGTGGTCTAAAGATAGCTCTACCACTGAATACCTAGCTTCGTTTCTCAATGGCTTTGTACTCCAGCTTCCTCTCCAAGATGGGAATACAAGGGTAACCTATTGGAAGTTGTTGCAAGAAGTAAATGAAATAATATACGTAAAGCATTTGATGTGGTTTTATAATTATATTATTTTAAACATAATAAATTATTAAAAACAATAAATGTCTAGGTTTTCTTCTATAGATTTTGTAGTTAAGTTCTTCATATATATATTAGACATAAGAACTTCATTGTATTTTTCTCATTGCCATTTTCCTTTTTATCTTTTGATTTCATTGTATAAAAGTTATAAATGTTTATATCTTCTGCATCTTAATAGTGAAAAATACCTTCCAGTTACCTATGAAATTAGAATGTTCTTCCATAATTATGTTTATTCCTTCAAGAAAGTACCATGTTGTGAACTATATTAAAAGCAGGAATTATAATACGTAAAATGTGAAGGCTTTTCTTAAGTAACAGCTAATGTAGTCTGAGAGAAAGACTGTATCATTCAGCGTTCTTCAGAGAAACAGAATCAGTATGGAATATGTATATGTATATGTATATGTATATGTATATGTATATGTATATATCTGCATATATATGTGTATTTCTGTACATTACATATGTGTATATCTGTGTATATGTACATATACAGACATTTATTTCAAGGAATTAGCTTAAGTAACTATGGGGCTGGCAATTTAATAGATACTACTTGGAAAAAATATGTGGCAAATTATATTGTATTAGCCAAAACTATAGGGCAAGATGAAGACAGCAAGCTGAAAAGTCTCTGGTAGGAAATGATACTACAGCCTTAAAGCAGAAATTCTTCCTCAGGGAAATCTCAGCATTGTTGTTAAGGCCTGTCAAGTGAATGGATGAGGTTCCCCTGCACTGTAGAAAATAATCACCTTTACCTGATTATAAACCAGATCTCTAAAATACCTTCACAGCAACACTTAGATTTGTGTTTAACTGAATAGGTGAGAAATAGCCTATCTAAACTTCACACAGAAAAATAACCATCACAAAAGCAAATAATGTGGCAGGCTTTTTATGATAATTTTAATATTAATGCATTTCAGTATTAATTTGTGCCTTTAATTGTGGCTTTTGAAAGCAACAAGTAAAATAAATGGACTAATATGTTAAGAGGGAGAAGGTTTAGTATCAAATAGCTACCATACATTTCTTTATTATCATAGTTTTCCATAATACATATGTTTCCTGTGAGTATCTCCTCTATAAAAAAATGGCTATCATAATATACAAAGTATGACTAAGAGATAAAGCAATTTGATTTTTAAATTACATCATGCCATCCAAATGAATGTTAAATCCTCCAAAACAAATCAACTTAGATAATCATAATTTTATCTGATGATGCTAAAATTATTTAATATTGTGAATATCATCTTTTAGAATTACCTCTGAGTCTGAAATGCATTCTTTAGACTATATCGATAGTTCCCTCACCTCTTTAAACCTGTGCTCAAATGTCACCTCCTTAATAAGACCTACTCTAGCCATTTTATTTTATATTATAACCCTCTTCCCTTACCTTCTTGTCCTTTTTTGACACTTAAATTTTCTAATGCATTTATTATCTACATATTTATTATCTGCCCACACTAGAAACTAGAAAACACTTAAGTCAGGGTTTTTGCAATCTAATACAGACACTTGCTCAAAGAGTTTGTAGATGTAAAATTCTAGTATTTATAAAAATATAGCACATGGAATATTTCAGATTGTATTTGAAACCAGCACATTGTACCCCTTGGTTGCACAAATGTACACAACTATGATTTAACAATAAAAAAGAGAAAAATATATATAACACATAAAGCAAATGTAAATAAAACCTGTTTTCAAATAGAAATGTGATCTGTTTTATCACAGAAAATGTGACATACATGTACTGAGACATTTTTAGAATACTTAGCACATGATAAAGGAAAAATTTTAAAGTAAGAATTTTTGAAGATGCTTTTCTGATCTATTTTGCCTTCATATGCTTTTATTTGTTTTAACCTATGAAGGCAATTTATTTGAAAGCTATATAAAATATTTTTTAATTCAACATGAAAACATCATTTTTTTTCTTATTTAATTTATTTTAAAAGTATATTTGTGTACAAACTATTTTGCCAACTCTTTTCTAGGAGTTGGCATAAATTACAAAGGAGACGAAATACTTGCCTTCATGTAGTTTACTGCCTAATTGGGAAAGAAAATTGATAAACAAGTAAATAATGACATGATGTAATTTTAAAATGTGACGTGTTCTAAAAAGAAACATAAAGTATGATAGGTAGATAGAACCACACAGGGTGGAAGTTCTAGTTCAGATGAGGCAGTCAGAAAGAACTTGCCTGAGATTATGGTATTTAAGAAACCTCTTGAATGATGGAAGTTGTGAGGAATGTCTGGGAGGAGAGTGGCCTAAGCAGCAAAATCGAACAGCAATTCAAAAGTCTGTTGAGTCATCAAAAACAAATGTATTTTGAGTCAAAGTGAAAAATCTGGTGCGTTGGCATGGAGAAAGTGAAAGGAAGAATGGTTTGAACGGAGGCTGATGAGATTGCATGGGAGTCATATAATTTGTGAAATTTAAAACATCTTTGAAAGACATATTTGACGTTTCTTAAGATGACTAAATTCAATGATAAAGTTTTGTTTAAAAGCAGCTCTTTGAAAGCCATAAAGTAATAGACTGATAACTTTTTACTGTAATAATTTTTAAATTTCAAATTCTGCAAATTTAAAATTGTACAACATATTTGAGAACCTAAGAATTAGTATTTGGTACAAATGACCATGCAGTTTATCAAAGAAGAAATGAAAATGTCTAATAAACATAAAAATATTCAGTCTTCCAACCTTTCCCATGCACTGTGGCAATGTTTTTCTAATGCTTGGTTGATGTCTGTATGTTTTGAGACTCTTTTCATTCCTTTCTTAGATCTTTGTTATCACTGCTGTGCTTGTTCCTTTCTTTATTTCTCATGACAGAACATAATGGTTTTACCTGACTAGCTACTTTAAAGAGGCATGTGTGTATAGGAAGGGAGGGTCCAGGGTGTTGTTTCAAGTGTGCTGGTCTTCACAAGGAGAGGATATCTCCTGCCACAGACACAAATTACTTTCTATAATGATGGCCTGTCTGTGGATTCTTTATGTAACCCTATCTTACCTGTTTCCCTAAAGCTGATTCTAGCAGGATTCTTCTGACAACTCTGCTCATCTTTCGGTTGAGCTTGCTTGCCTCGTACTGGGGATCCGAACAAGGCCTGCAAGAACAAGGCCCTATGTTATATACCATGAGGGTATATTGTTGCCATCATTTGGGAGATCTGCACTGCCTGGTCCTTTCCTACTGTAAATGTCAGTAAATTTCACCTACTTTCACATAGTTCCTGCTGGGTATGTACCTGCTTTTACTATTTTAGAGTGTGAGGATTATATTGAATCCTAATTTTGCTGAATATACAGTGTTTGCTTTTTCTCCATAAAGGAAAGGAGGGAGGGAGAGATTGGGCAAGTAGAGAAAAGAGAAGAAAGAAAATGAATGAAGCAATCATCTCTACTAGAAAACCCACAATCCAGAAAAGTAGAACTCTGGAAAAGATACACATAACAGCAGAAAAAGTTGAATTATTAGTTGACCAAACTTAAGAAAGAAGTATTTACTTCAGAAATGAAACCGAAAGAAGCACAACAGACATTAGACATTATAGAAAGCACCTTAAGAAATATAATGAGATCAGTAGTGATCAAAACAGCATGGTACTGGCGCAAAAGCAGAGAAGTAGATGTCTGGAACAGAATAGAGAACCAAGAGATGGATCCAGCTACTTACCGTTATTTGATCTTTTGTCTACTTCTTAATTGGTCTGTTTGATTTTCTCTTGCTGATTTGTTTGAGTTCTTTGTAGATTCTGAATATTAGTCCTTTGTCAGATATAGTTTGTAAATATTTTCTGCCATTCTGTAATTCATCTTTTCACTCTGTTTGTTATTTCTTATGCTGTGCAGAAGCTTTTTATTTTAATTAAGTCTCATTTATTTACTTTTGTAGTTGCTATATTTGCTTTTGGGGGCTTAGTCATAAATTCTTTGCCTAGGCCAATGTCTAAAAGAGTTTTTCCTACATTTTCTTCCATAATCTTTATGGTTTCATGCATTGTATTCAACTGTTTAGTCTATCTTGAATTTTTTTTTTATATAGCGAGAAATAGGGATCCTGTTTCATTCTTCTGTACATGGTTATCCAATTTCCCTGCACCATTTATTAAATAGGGTGTCTTTTCCCCAGTGCATGTTGTTTTCTGCTTCATTGAAGATCAGTTGGTTGTAGGTAGTTGGTTTTATTTCTGGATTTCCCATTCTTTTCTATTGGTCTATGTCTACACTTTTATACTAGTACCATGCTATTTTGGCTACAATAGCACCTAGCCTCATACTATAATTTGAAATCATCTAATGTGATGCCTCCAAATGTGTTCTTACTGCTTTTACCATATTCCAAAGATGTCTTTCCTTCTGTTGACTATATGGATCCAATAAATTATTCATTTAAGTAAAGGAAAATGGCTAAATCTTATCTATAATTTTGTTAAACTGAAGCTTGTTTTAGCATAAAGGTATGAAGTATAGTGCCTCTTCTCTTTCCTCCTTCTTCCCTTCTTGGGACTATGGATGATGAGAATGCCATGCCAGGAAAGACTAGATGCAAGCAAGGCTTTTCTGAGCATCTAAAAATCCACCTTAGTGGATTCCCAGTAAAGTCTAGGTGGATGTATTGGTTTCTAAGTGCTGCCATAACAAAGTACCCCAAAATTCCTGACTTAAAAACAGAACTTTATTCTCTAACATTACTAAGGGCTAGAAACCCAAAATCGTGCTCTCTTTGAAGGCTTTAGGTGAGGGTTCTTCCTTGCCTCTTCCTGATTTCTGGTGGTTTTCACCAGGCCTTGGCTTGTTGGTGCACTGCTCTAATCTCTGTCTCTGTTATCACATGGTAACTTCGTATGTGGTTCTATGTTTATTTTTTTATAAGGATGCTAGTCATTTGGATTAAGGGACCACTGTATTTCAGGAGGACTTCATCTTAACTAATTATACCTGCAATTACTCTATTTTCAGAGAAGATCATATTGTGAAGTTCCAAGAAAGACATGCACTGGAACCGGGGACACTATTCAACTCAGTATAGCAGAGAAGCACCAGGCTGAGATGAATTGGGAAAGGCTAAGACCAGGAATCCAGGCAGATGCTCAGAGTAGGGTAGGGTAGGCCAGAGGTCATTTATCCTGGGAAGCTAAAGACAGTCCTAACTAGGAGATCAACATGGAGTAAACAGGAGAGATTCTTGACCAAGGCACAAACTGAGATATGGTTCATCCATGGAAGTGTGTGTACATACATGTACATATGCCTCTCTGTGTGTGTGTGTGTGTGTGTGTGTGTGTGTGTGTGTGTGTGTGTGTTGTTTGAGGGAACCAGGGCAGATAAGAGGTGGGAGAATAGATGACAGACCAGTGGAAGAAAACTTGGTATTGAGGGTACCACCCTCTCTCAAGTATTGAATTTGAGAATAATAAAAATAAAACACTACTAATTGTATAATTTTTAGAAAATATAGAAAAATAGAGCAAACATAAATGTCACCATAAATCTCACCATCTAAAAATAATTAATATTTTGGTATGTTTTCTGGTCCCTGTACCCCAAATACAAAAATTTAAATGAATACTATGACTCAGCTAATGGAACAATTATCAATATATTTTTGTTGCCCTTCATACATAATCCCTATTTCCATTCTTCTCTTTTTCACTACCGAAGTCTACCCTCTTCATTGTATTTAATGTACTTAGATACGTAGGTATAGGTGCATCATTCATTCAAGAAACATACAGTTTATATCTACTATGTTCTCAAAGTTCTAGAGGCTAGGCTGGGAATACTCCAAAGACCATAAAAACTCTGTAAATCTGCCCTCATGGAGTTTGTATTCTAGTGGAAACTAGGAAAAAATGTCATCATTGCTGTTGTTGTTGTATGTGTGTTAAATTCATTGCTTCTGTGTGCTGCCTAAGATCCTATTCTCCTACATTACAATCTTTCACTTAGTCATTCCTGATGGATAACCAGACCACTTCTAACTTTGTTACCAAAAAGGAGGCTGCAAAGAACATCCCTACACATCTCCAGTCCTATCTGAACATTCTTGTATTCCAGACTCAGAAAGTAATACCCAGACTACATCCCAGAGGCCTGCCTTAGTCTAGGCTCCCTTGTGCCCTTTGGTGTGCCACATGCTACCGTCAGGTATTTTCCTGCTTTATAATATTTGCCAGTATGAGGACTATAAAGTCATTTTAATTTGCATTTCTCTAATTGCCAGTGAAGCTGTTTGACCATGTGGGTTTCTCCTTTCTGTGAATTGCCTCCTCTGGTTCTCCCTTTACCTTTTTTTAAAATTTCAGATTAATATGAGGGTACACATGATTAGATTATAATGTTTGTATTTGTTGGGTAAAGTCCCTATTGTAGTTGTGTCCCACACCCAGGAGGTGTGCCGCATACCCTTACATTGTGCCCACTAGGCGGGAGCACCCCAATCTCCCTCCCTCTTATCCTCTGCCCCACTCTCCCTTCTCCTCATCCCAACTTGAATTAAATTGAGTTTTTCTCCTGTGTGGGCATCTATTAGATCATATGCTGGCTTCATATTAGCCTTGAGTACATTAGATACTTTACTAAAGAGAATGTTTTCCAACTCTATCCAGGTTAATACAAAAGATGCAAAGTCTTCATATTTTTTATGGCTGAATGGTATTCCATGGTATACATATACTACAGTATATTAATCCTTTCATGTGTTGATGGGCACTTGGATTGGTTCCACATCTTGGCAATTATAAACTGAGCTGCAATAAAAGTCTAGTGCAAATGTTCTTATCATAAAATGATTTTTTTTTTCTTCTGAGTGGATACCTAATAATGGGATTGCAAGATCAACTGGAAGGTATATTTTGAGTTCTTTGAGGATACTCCTTCCATAAAAGAGCATACTTCTTTCCATAGAAGCTGTATTAGTTTTCACTTCCACCAACAGTGTAAAAGTATTCCCTTCTCTCCACAACTGTACCAGCATTTGTAGCTTTGGGACTTCATGACATGGTATCTTTTTACTGGGTTTAGATTTCACCTCCATCTTAACAGGATTTATGTCTTGGAGCATTTAAAATGTTTTTTTGCAAGGGTACCTTCTACAACCTAAATACTAGGTCCTTTTCCATTCCAGATATTGCAAATATCTCCTCCCATTGTGTCACTCCTCTACACAGGAGCAAAAGGGAGTAAGACTTTTCCTCACCCATTATAAGGGGCATGATTGACCCTGCTATCATAAAAGGCAGGGTAACCAGAAAAAGGCATAACAGACTTATTTAACAAAGTTTTACATGACATGGGAGACTTCATAAATGAAGACCCGAAGACCCAGGGAAAATTGTCTATTTTATTTACACTTAGGTTTGATGAAGAATAGACAGCTATATAGAAATGTCATCGGACCAAAAAATGTGATCCAATTGTAATAGATGGGAGCAGAGGGTGGCAGGGAACCTAGCCTGTTTGTTCAGATTCTTCTTCGCCTCTCTGTGTAATATCCCTTGCCTCCTTGAATAGGGCAGGTTTCCTGGAGAATGAGGTTATTATAAGCAACTTTCAGGCAAGTAGGTCAGAGAAATTCTTCATGTTCAGCTCTCACACAGAAAGGAGGGGGAAGGTCAGAATTACCTCCATGCTTCTGAGGCCCTCTCAGTTTCCTTCAGTTCAAAGTATTTTGGGTTGTGTTTTCAGATCCCAAACAACTGTTAACTTTCCTGTTGCCCTTTGTTGAGCTTAAACCTGTATTTTTGAAATGGTTTGTGCAAGAAGAATGGGAACCAAAGACCCCCATGCCTGGCAAAGAAAAGCACCCCCAGAAAAAGAGGAAAATTAAAAAGTAAGCTGAGTGAGTCGGAACAAAAAAAAGTCAGATAGTTTACATTTAAGCTAGTCATTGCTAACAAGGTTCCTGCCTTTTCTGAAACTCTAACCTTTTGTGGATAGAGTTACAAACACCCCTGGCTGGATCTGTGAGCACTGTGAGGAAAAATGGCCATAGAAAAGACTATGGCAAAGACCTAGAAAGATACATTAATTGGGTGGTTTCCTGCCTAGTAAACAGGCAAAGTAGATACCCATTGTGGAGATTTGCATTTGCCTGGGGCAGAAATCAAGGGAGTAGTTCAGGCCCAGAAATATGGGCATAAGAGCTTTTATCCCCTATTGCAGAGGAAGATCCTCTGTGGTGGTGATGGGAGGAAAATTCCTCCCTCCCATTGATTCCTCAGAAGAGATTAATATCAGTGATGTTTTACTCCATGGGGAACTAGCAGAGTATAACACCTCCCTGGAAATCTGTGTGTGTGGTCTCAAGCAGGAGGCTCTCCAATAAAAGGCTCAGATTTCATATTTCTCAAGGCTACTCAAACCCTTAAATAATAACACTAGGAGCTTATATGCTCACTCAGAGAAACTGCTGATGTCTTTGTTCCCTCCCTCATCTTACTCTCTGGGAAAACAGACTTAAATAAAAGCAGAGTGGAGCAAATACTCTGGGCCATTGCTGGTATCCTACAAATGGGCAATGACGCCTGTGTTCCCACCTTTAATTCTATTCTGTGTCTCATGTCTCTTTCTTTGCTGTCATTTCTAACTTTGTATTTCTTCAGTCGGTCACCACCAATTCCACAGGTCTTAGAGGACCCTGCCCCTGTTCAGTCTTATTAAGAAATCCTTCCTCACCCAAGCTCATGAAGATATTCTTCTATGTTATACTCTATTTTCTTCTTCTATTACCTTCATAGAGTTACCATACATAAAGCTGTATGAGAGTTTACCTTTATATGAAGAATGAGTTTTTATCAATTTGCTTTTCACCATAAGGTGAGTTAGTTTCCCAGTATCATCTATTAATTAACCTAACTTTTCCCTAATAATCTGCAATGCCATTTCTATCATACACAAGTTCCCAAATACACATATTTCTGTTCGGGGGCTTTCTATTCCATCCCAGTGTTCCATCTAACTATTTTTCCATTCATTCCTCCACAGTTTTTTTCCTAGTACTTTGTTTTATGAGCTGTTACCAAGTAGGGAAATCCAGTCATTTTTTTCTGGGCATAGATTTTTTTTTTGTTTTGTTCTGTGCAATTGTTACAATACCATGTAAGTAATTTGTAATCCTGCTTTTCTCACTGAATATTGGAACGTTGACATTTACCCCATCTCATGTCAACACTTTATAAACATCAGTTCCTGGGAAGTTTATAAACACCATTAATAAAACTAAACCTCTGACAATCCAGTGAGGTCCCACCATAGGGCAACTTCCATAGCCCAGTAAAGGGAAAGAGTGGGCCCCGGGGACTGAGGCAAGGTCATGTCTTAGGGGGTAGAGGCAGGTTTCCTGAGCCTTGGCCAGGAAAAGATGATGATATGATGCTTGGATCCAGACTTGGTTTCCAGAGATCACCTTCAGCCATTTATCTCCGAAACAAAACCCACTGCTCCCAGAGGCTAGTGACAATTCATTTAGAAGAAAGAATGATGTTTTCATTTTTTGAGAGCCTCCTTTTCTTACATACCCAGAAGTTGGCATCCCTGAAAAGAATTAAAAGACAGATCCCTGGGATCCTTGATGCTCTGCAGATGGCCCTGTAGGCTGGCTGGGAACAGAGGGAGGTGTGTGAGCGCACATTTACTCACCAGCCCAGACTGTAGGTGGACCTCGTGGAAGAGGCAGATTTATGGCCAGGCTCCCCAATGGAGTTTTTACCATACTCTGATGAGGTCAGATATATTTAAAAGACACTTAGGAGGCCTATGGAAATCACACATTATGGTAAAAAAAAAAAAAAAAAGGAAGTGGTATGGTAGCGGGTGGGGAAATCCAGGAGGATGTGAATAAATTACCTGAAGGGGTATTATGAAAAAATGGTGAGGGCTGTTTTCTATATTTCTTGAGGATCAAGAAGGAGCTGAAACTAAAAATTAATGATAAGAGGGCTAAGATCAGAGATTTGTTGTTAAAATGACATCAGCAACATAACACAGATATGCTTAACCTATTTCAAGTGAATTGAGCTAAAATGTAGACAATAACTAAACAGTAATAATAATAATGTGAGGTCCCACATTGCTGCAGGCTCTGTACTTGATATGAGAGCTCCTTGTCAGATGCAGGAGCTGAGACGAGAGCAGTCAACGTTTGGTTTCTCCTTGAGGATTACCCAAATAGTGAGTGACATACAGAAATAAGGGACAAATAAAGAAATCACTCATCTTCTTTTCAGATTGTTAATGTAAGAAATATATCCTTCAGTAACAGGGTGGAGCAAGCAGAAGAAAGGATTTCTGACATTGAAGACAAAGCTTTTCAATGCTCTCAAACTCTCAAAGAGGAAGAGAAATGGAGAGGAAAAATAGATCATTCTCTCAGAGAGCTCTGGGATAATTTGGAGAAGGCTAATATCTGCCACATTGGAATCCCTGAAAGTCATGAAATGGCCTCACAAGGCACAGAGGCCCTTCTCCATGAAATTATGAAAGAGAATTTTCCAGACATGCCAAGAGATTCTGAAATTCAGATAGCAGACAGATTTAGAACCCCAGCACGACTCAACCCAAATAAGACATCCCCCAGGCATATCATAATTAAATGCATTAAAGTTAATATGAAGGAGACAATTCTGAAAGCAGCCAGACGTAACAAATCCATTACCTACAAAGGGAACAATATTAGAATGACTGCAGATCTCTCTGCTGAAACTTTTCAAGCCAGAAGAGGGTGGTCATCGACTTTGAATCCCCTAAAATAAAATAACTTTCAACCCCAGATACTGTATCCAGCTAAACTGAGTTTCACTTAAGATGGAGAAATTAAATACTTTAATGACATTCATATGTTGAAGAAATTTGCCATAACCAAACAAGCTCTTCAGGATATTCTCAGACCTATCCTCCATAATAACCAACCCAATCCTCTACTACAAAAGTAAATTCACTCAGAAACTTTTTTTTTTTTTTTCCCTCAGAAACTTTTGATCAAACTCCAACTTCCACACTGGCAAAAGGATTAAAAATGTCCACTATACTTTTGAAAAACTAGATACACAAAATTTTACCAGACTTATCAATATTCTCCATTAATGTGAATTGCTTAAACTGTACTCTAAAGAGGCATAGGTTAGCTGACTGGATGCAAAAACTCAGACCAGATATTTGTTGCATACAAGAATCACATGTTAACTTAAAAGACAAATTTAGACTCAGGGTGAAAGGATGGTCATCCATATTTCAGGCAAATGGTAATCAGAAAAAAGCAGGTGTTGAAATTGTATTTGCAGATACAATAGGCTTTAAACCAACAAATGTAAGGAAGAATAAGGATGGTCACTTTATATTTATTAAGAAATACTCAATATGATGAGATTTCAATTATTAATATCTATGTACCCAACCATAATGCATCTCACTTTATAAGAGTAACTCTAACAGACATGAGCAACTTGATTTGAATCGATCTTCCAATAAGAAGCTGAGCAAAGAAATTTTAGAATTAAACCTAACCATCCAACGTTTGAATTTAGCAGACAGAAAAATTCATCCCAACAAAACTGAATACACATACTTCTCATCAGCCCACAAAACTTACTCCAAAATTGATAACATCTTAGGTCACAAGTCTAACCACAGAAAATTTAAAGGAATAGAAATTATTCCTTGCATCTTCTACAACCACCATGAAGTAAACGTTGAGCTGAGTAACAACAGGAATCTGCATACTCATACAAAAACATAAAATGATAACTGGGTCAGAGATGAGATTAAGAAGGAAATTGCCAAATTTTTGGAACAAAACGACAATAAAGACACAAACCATCAGAACCTCTGGGATACTGCAAAGTCAGTCCTAAGAGGGAAATTTATAGTACTGCATGCCTTCAAAAGAGAACAGAAAGAGAGGAAGTTAACAACTTAATGGGACATCTCAAGCAACTGGAAAAGGAATAACATTCCAACGGCAAACCCAGTAGAAGAAAAAAAATAACCAAAATTAGGGCACAATTAAATGAAATTGAAAACAAAAGAATTATAAACAGATCAATAAATCAAAAAGTTGGTTTTTTGAAAAGGTCAATAAAATAGATAAACCTTCGGCCAACCTAATCAGGGAAAAAAAGAGTAAAATCTCTAATCTCATCAATCAGAAATGAAAAGGAGGAAATAACAACAGACTCCTCAGAAATCAAAAAACTCCTTAATGAATGTTACAAGAACCTCATACTCAGAAATATCAAAATCTGAAGGAAATTGACTCATACTTGGAAGCATGTTACCTTCCAAGACTTAGCCAGAATCAAGTGGAAATGGTGAACAGGCCCATATCAAGTCCAGAAATAGCATCAAGCATACAAAACCTCCCTAAAAAGAAAAGCCCGGGACCAGATGGTTTCATGTCAGAATTCTACCAAACCTTTAAGAGGAATTAGTACCTATATTTTTCAACCTGTTCCAAAAGGTAGAAAAAGAAGGAAGACTACCCAACACGTTCTATAAAGCAAACATCACCCTGATCCCCAAACCAGGAAAAGACCCAACAAGAAAAGAAAATTATAGACCAATATCACTAATGTATATAGATGCAAAAATATTCAACATGATCCTAACAAACAGAATCCAGCAACACATCAAACAAATTATACATAATGACCAAGTCAGTTTTATCTCAGGGTCTCAAGACTGGTTCAATATCCATAAATCTATAAGTATAATTCAGCACATAAACAAATTAAAAAACAAAGATCATATGATTCTCTCAATCGATGCAGAAAAAGCTTTTGATAATATCCAGCATTACTTTATAATCAGAAAACTTAAGAAAATTTGTGTAGAATGGACATTTCTTGAAGTGATAGAGGCCATCTACAGAAAACCCATAACCAATATCATATTGAATTGATTTAAATTGAAATCTTTTCTACTCAGATCAGGAACCAGACAAGGCTGCCCATTGTCTCCATTGTGCTTTAACATTGTAATGGAAGTTTTAGCCACAGAAATGAGGGAAGAAAAGGTGATCAAGAGTATCCATATAGTGTCAGAAGAGATCAAACTGTTGTTCTTTGCAGATGATATGATTGTGTATCTGGAAAACACTAGATATTCTACCACAAAACTCCTAGAAGTGATCAAGGAATACAGGAGCATCTAAGGTTACAAAATCAACATTCATAAATTGGTAGCCTTTATATATACCAACAATAGTCAAGTTGAAAAAACAGTTAAGGACACTATCCCACTCACAGTAGTGCCAAAGAAGATGAAATATTTGTGAGTTTATCTAACAAAGGATGTGAAAGATCTCTATAAAGAGAACTATGAAACTCTAAGAAAAGAAATTGCTGAAAATATTAACAAATGAAAAAGCATACCATGCTCATGGCTGAGAAAAATCAACATTGCCAAAATATCCATACTACCCAAAGCAATTTATAATTTTAAAGAAATCCCTATTAAAGCTCCACTGTCATACTTTAAACATCTTGAAAAAAATAATACTTCGTTTTATATGGAATCAGAAAAAAACTGGAATAGCCAAGACATTACTCAGAAATAAAAACAAAGCAGGAGAAATCACGCTACCAGACCTCAGACTATATACTACAAATTGATAATGATGAAAACAGCATGGTACTGGCACAAAAACAGAAGTAGATCTCTGGAACAGAACAGAGAACCAAGAGATGAATCCTACTTACTGTTATTTAATCTTTGACAAACAAATTAAACACATTCACTGGGGAAAAGATTCCCTATTTAACAAATGGTGCTGGGTGAACTGGCTGGCAACCTGCAGAAGACTGAAACTGGACCCACATCTTTCACCATTAACTAAGATAGATTCTCACTGGATTAAAGATTTAAATGTAAGATATGAAACTATAAAAATACGAGAAGAGAGTGTAGGGAAAACCTTTGAAGATATTGGTCTGGGCGAGTATTTTATGAGGAGGACCCCCCCCTCTGGGTAATTGAAGCTGCTTCAAAAATACACTACTGGGACCTGATCAAACTAAAAAGCTTCTGTACAGCCAAAAACACAGTAAGTAAAGCAAGCAAACAGCCCTCAGAATGGGAGAAGATATTTGCAGGTTATATCTCCGACAAAGGTTTAATAACCAGAATCCACAGAGAACTCAAACATAATCAAGAAAAGAACAAGTGATCCCATCGCAGGCTGGGAAAAGGGTTTGAAGAGAAACTTCTCTGAAGAAGATAGGTGCACAGCCTACAGACATATGAAAAAATGCTCATCATTTTTAATATCAGAGAAATGCAAATCAAAACTACTTTGAGATATCATCTAACTCCAGTAAGATTAGCCTATATTACAAAATCCCAAGACCAGAAATGTTGGCGTGGATGTGGAAAAAAGGG
>CAUYPK010030706.1:0-16122 GCA_963574355.1 Loris lydekkerianus
CAGCTATTAAAAAAAAAAATGGAGACTTTACATCCTTCGTATTAACCTGGATGGAAGTGGAAGACATTCTTCTTAGTAAAGCATCACAAGAATGGAGAAGCATGAATCCTATGTACTCAATTTTGATATGAGGACAATTAACAACAATTTAGGTCGGGGGGGGGAAGGAAAAGCAGAGAGAGGGAAGGAGAGAGGGGGTGGGGACTTGGTGTGTGCCACCTTCTGGGGGCAAGACATGATTGCAAGAGGGACTTTACCTAACAAATGCAATCAGTGTAACCTGGCTTATTGTACCCTCAATGAATCCCCAACAATAAAAAAAAAAAAGAAAGATAGAGACTTGACATCTTTTGTATTAACCTGGATGGAGGTGGAACACATTCTTCTTAGTAAAGCATCACAAGAATGGAGAAGCAGGAATCCAATGTGCTCAATTCTAATTTGAAGGCAGTAGAAGAGCTAATACAAGGAGGAGTTAGGGGAATGAGGGAGGGAGGGAGATAGGGTTACCGTGTATGGTACACCTCCTTGAGGTGGAACATAATTCCAAGATGCACTTTACCTAACAACTGCAATCAGTGTAACCTAATTCTTTATACCTTCACTGAATCCCAAGGAATTTAAAAATAAAGGATATAGAATTGGCACCTGAAACAGATTCAAAATAAAATTCAGCTAACTAAGATAGACGATCATTTTGCATTCATACAAAAGCTGACTGGTTTGATGGTTCGGCTCTAGGAAGTCATCAGAGGCCCAAAATTCTTCTATCTTTTTTGCTCTACTGTTTTTAAGAGGTTGAATTTATCCACAGGGCTCAAGATGGTTCATTATGATTTATTCCCAGCAGCAAGTAATGGGGTGAGGGAGCAGGACGCTTTCCCTCTGGGGTACAAACTGCAATGCTCGCAGGCCACTTCCTTCATACCACATTGCTCTGAACTGAGTAATACAGCCACACCTTGCTATGGGGTGGTGGTGCTAGAAAATGCAGTCTTATTCTAAGTGATCATATGGTCGGGCTAAACATTTTGATAGCATGAAAAGAAGAAGGGGCCTGTATACATGTGAGAGAGTAAATAACGGTTTCTCCCATGGAGCCCATGATTGTATTATGTTTGATTGTCCATGCTGAGAAAAGTTATAGAATCCTCTACCATTTATTTTTTCATTGATATAATATAGATAGTGACAACCTTTAGAAAAAAATGCAACTTGGAACATAAAGCCAATCAAAAAGGATTAGTTATTTATTCCTAGCTACATCTTAGACATCCGTCATTCGGATCTGTAATTGGTGTCTGATGTTGGATCACAGAGAGAGAAGTGATGGTACATTACCTGAGAAATGTTTCCTTACCAGTGAGCCAAGCTCAAACTGCGCCTTCACTGGGTCGCCATTTAAGTGCATACTCATAAATGTTCACCATATTAATACAAACTAAAAATGCTAAAAAATATCACACAGAAGTCCATGGAGCATTTTGTGTGTACAGTGGAATTTTGCCAGCACTGTGAAATGCACTGTGTGAACAGAATGACTTTGACAAATAAAGTAAAAGATTTTCTTAAAGCTATTAAACTTTCTTTTCTCTATTTCAGTAAGAAGGATCAGCCTCCTTTTGTCTAGGAGAAAAGAAGAAGAAAAGTAAAAATGGTGCTCTGATCTGTGGACTCCAGGCTTGATAGACGGTACCAGAGAGTTTAGAAACCAGGAGGAAGTGTGGATGTGTGAAGTGTCTAGGGATGGTTACAAAGATTGCAAAGTGAAACTTCTAGAATTGTGTGTGACCTGACCAATAGTAAATAGATAATATAATGAAATGAGAAATGTTTTCTACTCATGCTGAGCTGCCTCTTAAACCTGTTTGTTACTTTTCACACCGACTTTCCCATTTCAAAATGACTTTCGTTAATTAACATACATAACAACATCTCTTGCGATTTATTTCATATACATATATATGACATACTCATGGGAAGCATACCACCCTTGTGGACATACTCACTGGATACATGATTACAGATGTGAGATGACAGTATTTGCTCACCCCCTTCCTTTTTTAATCTCACATTATTACTTTTTAGATATAGAGTCTCACTTCGTTGCCCTCGGTAGAGTGCTATGGTGTCACAGCTAACAGCAACTTCCAACTCCTGGGCTTAGGAGATTCTCTTGCCTCAGCCTCCCAAGTAGCTGAGACTACAGGTGCCCGCCACCTGGCTATTTTTTGTTGCAGTTTTGTTGGGGACAGGTTTGAACCCACCACCCTCAGTATATGTGGCCGGTACCCTACCCACTGAGCCACAGGCACCACCCTAATCTCACGTTAGATTTGAAAATTAAAAGATAGCTGCTGCCTACCAGGAAGAATTAGATTCAGACATGTATTATGAAGGGTGATTTCAAATAATTTCTTTAAAAATTTTTATTTTCATTTTTCCTACATATTCCCTAACCCATTTCTTTCTATAAGTCTGGTTACTTGGCAACAACATTCTTTCTTACTAAGTCTTAACAAATGCTTTTTAAAGATGACATGATTGTGAAAACTGTAATCTGGAAAATAATGGACTGATTTTTAATAGGGTGACCTAGTTACAAAAAAAAAAAAAAAAAAATACATCATCTATTTTAGGTTTGCGCCATCGCAGAATGAGAGGGTTAGAACTGAAAGTCCTTAGAGATTTGGTGATCAAGTTCTCTCACAGCCTAGATGAGGAAAGAAGATTCTGTTAGTTTTTATTTGCAGTTCAATTTTTCATATCCAAATCAGAACATGCAAAGCATAAGGAAAAAGCCAGAGACCTAAAAGGGTTTGTTTCTCACGGAGCTTTTCATTATTTTCAGATGAATTCTAGCGCTTGGGTAAGGAGTTTACATATTTTTTGAACTCTTCATAAAAGAAAATGCGTGTTTCATCTTTTAATTTAGCTTTTTGTCCCAGGCATAATACATTTATCTGCAACTCTTACAAACAATAAAGGTAGAGCATTTTAATTTTTAGTTCTATCGAGACTGCATATTATAGGAAAGAGTAGCTTCTCCAAAGGAAATCAGCGTGCTGAGGAGAGCCCCACTACCGGGTAGCACCATTTGAATGTCAAGTAGAAATCTCAAATTCAAACCATCTAACACAGAACTTCTGATTTCCTCTCCAAATCAATTGCTCAGGACAAAAATCGATATGTCATCTTTGAGTGTTCCCTCTCTTTCTTACTTCATGTCCAATTCATCAGCAATGCTTATTAACCTTCCCTTCTAAATGCATCCCAAAGCTTGCCGCTTCTCAGCACCACCTCCATCCCTGGGCTGGGGGAAGGTGTGGTTAGCCCTGAGCTGGATTTCCTCCATTCTCACTTTCTCTATGTTCTTTCCTCCACTGAGAGGTCAAATGCTTTCCCTGTGCTAACAGGAGAAATCCGGACACACTTAAGAAATGAATGGATGCTAGTGACAAGGGGAGGTAGGGGCCAAAAAAAAAAGCAACCTACACGCTACAGGGTGGAGGGAAGGAAGCTAATATCACTTATGATTTTAATGATGTCTGTCTGAGGATTTTAGAAATGCAGAATTTATTGTGTGTTTTGGGGGGATACAGTTTTGGTGTGTTTTATAAGCTGGTGGACTTCCATCAAGAAATTTATATCCAAAATTAGCAAAAGAGAAGTGAATGCATTGATTTTTTTTTTTTTTAAAGGAAAACAAAGAACTGCTTTGAGTTCAAGATGGGATTATACACAGTGTTTCAATTATGTAGTGTGATAGAACAAGCTGTCAAATATATATTTTTTGCCCTGGAGTAGTTTTAAGTTATTTGAAATGAAAGTAACTGAAAGAAGGAAGAGGACTCCTTGAAGAGCAAAGACTTTGAAAACAAATCTAAGTTTGTTAATAAGACACACAGGGCTGCTACTCTCCTTTGCGGCAGTAGATGGCGGTGGAGTGTCAGAGGAGAGTCTAGATGGTTTCCACCGGGACCCGCGGGAGGTAGCTCAGGCAGGTGCATGCTAAAAAAGAAACTATTTTGTCTGAGGAACTGTAAATTGTATTCATGATTCACATATCATTATTAATTCATTTTGTATTCATTATCATACAGCAGATTCATTTGACATTTATGCAGATGTCAGAGTGTAGGCACTTCCAGGAGTGATCTGTGCAGGTTCAGACGGGGCTATCTATGCACAGGCTTTTAGGAAAGCATAAGTGGAAAGAAGAAATGTTTTCCTCACCACACACACACACACACACACACACACACACACTCACTCCTGAGTGTAGATAGGAGCCGGGATTGCTCAGCTAATGACTTTCAGTATCTAATTCGGGGACGACCATGTGTGCTCTCATTACTTCCCTCTGCATATTTTCAGCAGATTAAGTCTGGCAGATGAGAATCTTCCATCTCGCTCTAAGCGAGATGCTCTTCAAACTCGCATCTAAGCGAGTTAAAAATTTAATAATCTTATTGTTGACCCAGCCACTGAGGGTAGAACAGGTAATCCTTTAATAATGCACTTCAGAGGTCTGGTTTGCAGAGTCTGAGACCAAAGGCAGCCCAGGCATAGTGGAAAGAGCATTTGAGACAAGAAGAGATAGATTCTCATGTTGGCTCTGCTGCTAACTAGCTCGGGGACTTCGGGAAAATCAATTAACCTTCCCGGGTCTCAAGCTCTTAATCTATAAAATGAAGGGACCGCATGACATCACCCCCAAAGTCACTTCTAGTACTATAAATAAAAAAAAAAAAAAATTGATAGGAGAAAACACATAACAAATTGAGTTTGGAAACTCCTCTGACAATTCTTTGTTACCTGCTTCCAATCGAATGACTTGTGAAGCTCACCATGAATTGTAAAGTGTATGTCATCGGGGAGTAAATGTACCTCCAAGATGTTGTGATTTACCACCGGGGCTGGTACAGGATCATATGTAAGTGAAGGTACTTATTCTTGAAACCTTTATTAAATCTAAGAAACGATGAAAGAGAAACTTTGGGAAGGAGCTCTACCTACAGGACTGCTTTCTCACAAATGAACACAATTTGACAAATTTTGTATAGCACGACAGCATGTGCTTCCCAAACGTGTAAAGAGGTCAACTGTCTTGCAACATCCCCGAACTCTAAGCCAGATTTTCCTCAGTGCTCAAGTCATTCGAGAAATAAAGCAGATACTCAGGGAAGTGCATTAACTCCTCAAAGACAACAGGCTTTCCCTTCCACTGAAATGTGGGAATTGAGCTCTCTGAAATCATCTGTATACTCTGATATGTCCCTTGCTTAACACAGGAAATAATGGAGCAGTTTTATTAAGTCTGTACTAAAGTACACCAATATTGAGCAGTTAAATAGATCAAACACATAGACATCCAGGTTATTAAGGGGAAATCACATTTGACTATTTTTTAAAATATGGCAATTAAACATGATAAAGATACCTATTAAGAAATTCAAAATCTCCCACAGGGCTTCAAAGCAGGGATAGGTCTTTTAAGAGCAACTGTCAGGAAAGGGAGAGATGTTTTCTGAGAGTCACACTTCCATTTCTTTGGAAATGAATGGATGAGTGAAGCAGGAAAAGAACAATCTCTCAGGCATTAATGTTGAGGCTCATCGTTTACTCTGATTATCCAAGATCAGAAGAAGGAAGTCCATATGTTTCCTCATATCTGCAGGCCATTCAAAGCTTTCCAATGCTATTCCAGGCTGGATCAGTTGGATACATTGTAGGAAACCATCATTAGATAAGAGTTGAAAAATTATAAGGATCCTCATTCCACAAATGCTAAGCAACTACTGCATTCTAAGAACTTTGCCAGTGTAAGAAATACCAACGTTATGAAAAGCAGCTAAGGTAGCAGATAGACGCAGCCTCAGGACGTCGGCTTGTGCCGCTATAAACAGTGCTATCTCCTAAAGGGGGTAATGAGGGAGGGAGGGAGGCTATCTGGAAAGATTTCTGAGGCTTTCTAGAATAAAATAAGACCAAAGAGGTGAGCGGCTAAAGGATAGGTAGAGGTAATTTAACTTAAAACATAGAAGAAACAGCATATGGCAAGGCTTGGGAAGCTAGAATACAGAGTGTTTACTGAAAGTTGATTAACATGGCATAACCCAGGATACATTGATGCCTCCAGCTAAGCTGCAGGGCCTGCAGTTGGGCAAGGAAACAAAACCAGTTCTCTACAGACACAATATGGGAACAGCAGATGCTGGTATAGGAGGTAGATCCAGGTGTGAATTTTTTCTTCTTACTTGCTGTGCGTTACCAGGTAATTTGCTCAATTCTGAGTAATGCTTTCCTTAGCTTTAAAATGAGGGACATGATGTCAACCTCAGAGACTCATTGTGAAGTTTTGAAATGACAAAAAGGTCCCTACTAATTTTCTATAAAATGGAGATCTCAACACCAATTTTTGACTGTCAACCTGAGGTTGGGGAAGGTGGCATGGGTCTCTGTTCGTAGTCCTTAACCCTGTCTTTATAGATTCTCCCAAGAGGAAAATTTCCAAACATGGCTGAAGACTCCAAATTTCCTTCTTCCTTTATCACCACACTCAGGATAAGTTCAGGGTAAGTAGAGAATGTGGTTAATGAGATACCTAGATGTGTGACTTAAATCCTTCTTATTTTCTCCAGAGTTTGTTCCCACAGCCCTCTGGGCTGCAAAATGAAAGTTCTGGTTCACTAAAGTTGTGGTTGTTTTCTCAAGAATCTAGCAAATATCTCTGTTCCTATTTTATGAGAACATTTCCATTATACCAACTTTGTTCTATCTTTCTAGAACTCCTGGCATGCAGTTTAACCAGGGTCATAAGAAAAATAAGAAATGAAGAGTTCATAAATGAAAGTAATCCATAATCTAACCTGCCACTTTTAAAGATATTGTATTTCTACTGTACATTTTTTTCCTAACATATAACTAGTCCCACTATCTAATATACATTTCAGGAGACATAGCAACGGATGTAGATGACAGTGCAAAATTATTCCAAGTATTCTAAAAGATTATAAACTTAAACTTTTAATACTAGCTATCATTATTAAATTCATAAGAAAGAATCAAAGCCCCACATTTGAGCCCCCCATTCTGTATTAACTTAAATAAAAAGTTATAGATTAAACTCTAAAGATGCAAATCCCCTAATTTTCTTGCCCTTCAATTTCTTCCTCTGCTCAGTCTCAGTCAGAGGGGTCTTGGTTAAATGTCTAGGCGAGTAGAGCTTCCTTTCCCAGTTATAGCTTAAGCCGTTTTATTGGAAGGAGTATGGTTCCATATAGGACCTCTGCATTCTAATACTTCTGATGAAAGTCTCCAATGTACCCTTTTTAAAAAAAGTTCAAACATTTAAACTCCGTAAGATTTTCAGCACTCTGACCCCATGCTCTCAGCACAGGCCAACCCACCTTGTACAAGAGTTACCCCAAATAATATTATAACATGGTACTTGTCTTCATTATACCCCAATTATATTAAAGATCAAAAAGAGAAAGAAGAGTAATTCTCCTTGACTGGATTCTTACCACAATTTCAATCAGCCTAGTCCAGTTGTCCAGGATCAAGACCTAGGGGCTCAGATTCAATTCTTTGTTGATGTCAGAGTTCACTCCAGCAGTGAGCCTTATCAGATGATGTCAGGAACAACCACTGAAGCCCCCTGACTTCCAGCTCCCAGAGTAACATCTCAGACATTTGAGCCTTCTTGAGGAGTTTGCAAATTTGTACTAATGATAACTGTAATGAGTCTTTTATTTCTTTCTCCCCATTTTTTTTTTCTTTTGTGACAGAGTCTCACTTTGCTGCCCTTGGTAGAGTGGGGTGGCGTCATAGCTCACAGCAACTTCAAACTCTTGGGCTCAAGCGATTCTCTTGCCTCAGCCCCCCAAGTAGCTGGGCCTACAGGTGCCCACCACAGGCCACGCTACTTTTAGAGATCAGGTCTCGCTGTTGTTCAGGCTGGTGTTGAACTCCTGAGCTCAAGTGATCCACTTGCCTTGGCTAGGATTACAGGTATGAGTCACCAAGCCTGGCTTCTTCTCCATATTTTAAATTCCCTCTTAGGGTGAAGGAATACTCCTTATCCTCACATCTGCTTGATCCACAGAATAAGCAACCGTAGATCTCTGAGTAAAAGGCACTGCCTCCCACAGGCCCAGTGAACAGGGCAACCTCACCTTATGAACACAGCACAAAGGGGACTGCTCCTATGCCTTGCTTCAGGATCTTTCAGAATTGGAATAATTAGGTTAATGTTGGTGATAAAAAGCATCTCTTTCCACTGCCGTATCTTTTGCGATTGCAGCCTATTCCTTAGATGTTTTGACCCCATCCTGTTTCTCCTTTGCAGAGGCCCCACTGAGTTTTGAAGATTCCTATCTGTTCCCTATGCTGATTGCTGTGCCTGACAAACAGTAAATGCTCCAAATTACCTTTTGGTAGTGGTGGGGCCAATGTCTACATTTCAACCATCGCAATGATCTTCCTTTGAAACAAACCAGGTAGTGCTTACACTGCTTTATAATCTGCCTAGTGTTCCCCTCTCAAATGTGCAGATACTCTGTAATGGCTTCATATGGCTTTCTCGGTCTTCACGAGATGGTTTTCTAACTGCTGTTCCTACAGGCTTCCCATCTGCTGCTATACGATGGTGCCTCTCAATGATTTCTTGAATATGAGCTCTTTTTAGGGAAGTCACTCAAGTTCACTGCCAAGAAATGTTGCTATTGCCAGAGAAGAGCATTTGAAGTAAACGGAGTTCGTTTGTCCTTTTAGCTGGTTCTGACTTGGTGGTAAAGACCTCAGAGGATCTCTGAGGCTGGTTCCTGTGTTCTTGATTCCTTCTCAATTCACCTTTCTCTCTTTCCATTGGTAAAAGCATTTTCTGAGACAAAACTATTTAGAATAATTCAATGCTGTATATTTGACCCTGGCATTTTTGGTTTTACAAAGTATCTGCAAATCTTGTTTCTAAGATAAAAAACAGGATTATATCATTTCATTGCTGAATTTGTGGTTTTAACTATGTACTAATCTCTTCCAATATTCCTTAAAACTAGGTCCATGTGAAAGCTATTGTCAACATAAGGTGCTTCTTTCTACATGTTGATTAATTATATCTTTTTTTTTTTTTTTTGGTGGATCTATCAAGTGTCAGAACCTTAGAAGCCTTATACTACGATTGCAGCCAATTCAGTGACCAAACCAAAGTCAGCTTGAGTCATGAGTCATGGAAACAGGTTGTTTTCAAGAGTGTACATATTTGGGTCCAGGAGATTAGCTCTTGGCATGTCTCATTGTTACTTTTCTTTTTGGAATTGGATGCCCTTTCAAGTGTGTCAAGAAGAAAGCATTTCAAGTAGCTAAATTAATAATCTCTATGAATGTCAAACACTTACAAGACCAAAGTTGAAACCGCTGTCACTCATTGTATAGCCCACGTGGATATTAAACTGCTCTTGCAAAAGGAAGCCTCTGCCAGTTGATATCAAGAAACACTACAAGGAACAAAAAATAATTTTACCCCTCAGTGCCTGGAAAGTCTTTATCATGTGAGCCTTAACGGGAACTTAAAGACTCTGTTTCCCTTGGCAATCTAATCCCTGTGTCATTCATGCTTGCTTAGGTCAATGCTGCACCTGCATCAGTCAAGGTCAGCTACAAAAGTCTGCGTGAGGTGTGTTTACTAAGCCCCATGCTATTTATAAAATAGCTGTTAAACACTCCAGATTTCTGCTGCACTAAGCTGCTGTGATCCTAAAAGGTCAAGAACCAGAGCCACACTTGAAGAATCAATTTTTCCACATGGTATTTTATTTCATACTAATCTAATCCACTGCTGGCTCATTCAAGGCTCCCAGCCAATGTTCCAGTACACTGAAAATTTAGGGTGCAAGTAAATAATTCATGTTTTTCCTTCCTCCAATGTTAGGCACAAATTTAAGAAAGTAGAGACACAAGTGGTTTCGTTATTGAAATAGCTAGATTGAAGGAAACTATTTTTTGTTTTGTTTTTGAGACAGAGTTTTACTGGTCACCCTCAGTAGAGTGCTGTGGCATCACAGCTCACAGCAACCTCAAACTCTTGGGTTAAAGCAATTCTCTTGCCTCAGCCTCCCTTGTAGCTGGGATTACAGGCACCCACTACGATGCCCAGATATTTTTGGTAGTTGTTGTTTGTTTTGGCAGGGTCAGACCAGGTTCAAACCCACTAGTCCCAGTGCATGTGGCTGGCGCCCTAACTGCTGAGCTATGGGAGACAATTTAGTTGTGTGTGAACTATAATGCTTTTAAATTCTACTCTTTCTTAGTTGAATTTACCTAGTCCAAATGATAGACTTCTTTGCTGAGGAGAAGAGATTGGCTCAAGTAAATGCACTGCAGTGAGAAACAGAGGCTATGTAGAGCAGAGAGAGAGCCTCCTTCTACAAAACAGGGTAGACCAAGACAGACACATATTCTAATCTTAGCCAACAATCTGGGAAGCCAGAATGCCAGTGAGGGACAGTGGGTCCCCTACCACCCCTCCTTATCCTTGCTAGTGAGGTCATGTTGGGGAGCAAAACTGAGACAACCCCATGGGGTTTAAAGTCTAGGCAGGGAAAATAGATACCAAAACTTTTAGGAAATCAGGATAGTAATAAAGCACAAATTGATGAGAGAAGTTCTTTTTGAGAAAATATATAAGTTGTTATTTTAAGGATGGACATGAAGGGATGTTCTATTTAATAAAGAGATTAGAACGGTAGAGGAGATAGTGTTAGGATCATTAACAAAAACAGTATCACAGGCAGGAAAGTTCATTCAAATTTAAAAAAGATTCACAAACACTAAATGAAAAGGGAGTAAATTTGATTATGTATCAAAACTTTCTGAAGTGTAATTCAGGAAGGACATTTTTACTAATGAGAATTTACGCATCTATTGTTGTACACAGAGGAAGGAGTGATGTAACCTTTTGAGCCCACAGGATGACAGTTAATGTAGCTAATGAAAATGGTCTAAGTGTCTCACATCCAGAAAGAAGACATCATGTTTTTTTCATGTCTATAAATCTACATGAATATGGCTACTGTATCTTGGCTCTTGTTTGTTTTTGTCTTTTATTTTTTGTTTATTTTGGTGGTTGTTTTCTTTTGTTTGAGACAGATCCTCACTCTATTGCCCTGGCTAGAGTGCAGTGGCTCTCAACAACCTGAAACTCCCAGCTCAAGCTATCCTCCTGCCTCAGTCTCCTGAGTAGCTGGGACTACAGATTTGCATCACCACTCCTGGCTAAGTTTTACTATTTTTTGTAGAGGGTATCTTTCATTCTTGCTTAGTCTAGTCTTGAATTCCTGAGCTCAAGTGATCTTCCTGTCTCAGCCTTCCAGAGTTTTAGGGTTACAGGCATGAGCCACCACACCCTGCTTGTACCTTGTGTCTTTATGATAAGCACAAAGTTTCTCTGAGTTTTTCCAGAGACAGTGGTGGTGTGGAAAGAACCCCATTCTAAGAAGGATGTCCCCATGTCACCTGTGGTCACATTCTGGGTTACCGCTTCCTACACAGGATGAAGATATCCACACATTCTGAACTACTGTTTTCTTATTTTAATGTGATGATTCTTATGATAACTTTCATTTCAGTCATTTATGTATTCACTCTGTTCTCAGAAACTATCAGCAGAATCTAAGAATAAGGAAGATGATTCACAGCCATAAACACAGGCCCTGCTCAAGTTGGATTCAACAGACTCCTGGCCTTGACTGTCATCATTTAGCATCTGAATCATATTTCAAGGAGACTTTTCAATCATTTCCTCATGAAAGCAATATAGAAACTATGTCAATTTTACTGATGGGGTAATGGGCAACAGAAGAGGAAGGAAAAATATTTATGGGAACGAGAACAAAGCCCAAAAAGCCAAATTGAACTAACTGGATCAGAGGGAGGGGCTATTCACAGTGGCCATTCATATCTATGATATTATTTACCATATATAAAATGATATCAGCATTGCATTAGACTCATTTCTTTGTGCCCCTAAATGACCATTACCTAATATGTGTGTGTACATAGAAGTTTAAACAATACTTAAACATGTTAGAATAAAGGAGTCGATGGCTTTGGTGCCAGACTCAGAGGTTCAAATCCTTGGGTGAGTTATACAACTATCTATGCTCAGTTTTCTCATCTATAAAATGAAGATATCAAGAATGCCTATCTCAAAGAATTTTGTAGGACTTAAATAAATTTAACATTTTGAAACATTCCAGACATTATCACATCGCAAACCGTGTGTGTTCTTTCTGTCCCTGTGAGGTGGGTCTGAACTTACATTTGAAATCAACTTGTAATCATGAAACTTCACCACTGGAAAAGACTTCAGCCATAGCTGAAGACATTCTCTATTTAGCATCTGAAGATACTAGAACACGGGGAAGTTGATGTATTTTTCAAGAATCTAAGAGCTAGGGTGTGGTTAAATTAGATTGGAGCCCGTGTCTCCTTGTTCCCAGATTAGTGTTTTTCCATTTCGTGATTCCCCTTCCTAATTAAGTAGCAGACTGTGCTGCCCGTCAGTGTGTTCCATGAACAATCTGAACAGTGCTTTAGGGGACAAAAGTGAGACTAGAGTGACCCAAATGGTTTACGTGGTAGACCACACTGGTACCTTTTCTTCAAGTGTCCTTGACACACATATGGTTACAGAAATACATGCTCAAATTGGTTAATGTTATCACCTCTACAACTCACTCTCTGGGAAGAAACAAGTCTGCCTGTCAATTTAAACAGAGACAGGAGAAGAGTCCCCATCAAATGGACACCAAAGTTAATGATCACAGGTGTTAAGGGGAGAAAAGGCATTTTATTTTATTTTATTTTTTTATTTTATTTTTTTTTTTTTTATGGATCCAGCTAATCTTTATTTATGTTTTTTATTTTTTTTTCTTTATTTTTTATTGTTGGGGATTCATTGAGGGTACAATAAACCAGGTTACACTGATTTCATTTTTTAGGTAAAGTCCCTCTTACAGTCATGTCTTGCGCCCAAAAGGTGTGGCACACACCAAAGCCCCACTCCCCTCCCTCCTTCCCTCTCTTTGCTCTTCCTTTCTGATTTCATTTCTTTTTTTCTTTTTTTTTTTTTTTTTTAAGCAGGAACTCAACTTTATTGTGTCAAGCAGCCGCTTATATAGAGCGTGGGGAAGGGGCGGGGAAAGAAGGCCGGGGATGAGGTACGTGACAGGGTTTGGCCAATGGCATGGTACCACGTTGGCTGTATCTAGGTAGAGGCAGTTTCAGGCCAGGCCTTGCTGAGTCATTGCTATACGGAAGTAGCTCAATGGATCTACTTCTAGTCAGGCTCGGGAAGTTGCACTAGGCCTCAGGCACATGTCAGGGCCCAACAATTCCCTCTTTTGTTTTATGTATGGTGGATAAACACAGCCCCTGTCTTAGGTTGCCTGCTCTTGCAGTTTCAGTCTTACCCGTCATGGGGATACAAGCATCAATGGTTTGGTCCCTGTCTTAGGTTGACTGAACGCAGAGTGATCTTACCCGTCTTTTCACCTTTGGGTCCTATATCCTTAAAAAAGGTTAGAGGCAGTTAAATCAGGTCGAGGTCCAATATCACCGGCTCATTAACCAAGAATCTAACTATTATTCTTCACTGCCCTCCATAGCACCAATGACGGGTAAGACTCCCAAAGCTGGGACAACCTAAGAGAGGATATGGAGAGGCTGCATGGTGGATTACATTTATAGTACCCAAAGACGGGTAAGATCACTCTGTGTTCAGTCAACCTAAGATAGGGACCAAACCATTGATGTTTGTATCCTCATGACGGGTAAGACTGAAACTGCAAGAGCAGGCAACCTAAGACAGGGGCTATGTTTATCTGCCATACAAAAAACAAAAGAGGAAATTGTTGGGCCCTGCCATGTGCCTGAGGCCTAGTGCAACTTCCAGAGCCTGACTAGAAGTAGATCCATGGAGCTACTTCCGTGTAGCAATGACTCAGCAAGGCCAGGCCTGAAACTGTCTCTACCTAGATACAGCCAACGTGGTACCATGCCATTGGCCCGACCCTGTCACGCAACTCTTCCCCCGCCTTCTTTCTCCGTCCCTTCCCCACGCTCTATATAAGCGGCTGCTTGACGCAGTAAAGTTGAGTTCCTGCTTAAAAAAAAAAAAAAAGAAAAAAAAAGAAATGAAATCAGAAAGGAAGAGCAAAGAGAGGGAAGGAGGGAGGGGAGTGGGGCTTTGGTGTGTGCCACACCTTTTGGGCACAAGACATGATTGTAAGAGGGACTTTACCTAAAAAATGCAATCAATGTAACCTGGTTTATTGTACCCTCAATGAATCCCCAACAATAAAAAATAAAGAAAAAAAATAAAATAAACTTAAGACATGAAACTATGAAGATAATAGAAGAGAGTACAGGGAAAACACTTGAAGAAATTGACCTGGCAGAATATTTTATTTGGAGGACCCCCCGGGCAATTGAAGCGAAACCAAAAATGTACTACTGAGATCTGATCAAACTAAAAAGCTTCTGCACAGCCAAGAACACAGCAAAGCAAGCAGACAGCCCTTAGAATGGGAGAAGATATTTGCAGGTTATGTCTCTGACAAAGGTTTGATAACTAGAATTCATAGAGAACTCAAACTTATTAATAAGAAAAGAACAAATGTTCCCATTTGATTGTGGGCAAGAGACTTGAGCAGAAGCTTCTCTGAAGAAGACAGGCACAGGGCCTATAGACACAAGAAAAATGCTCACCATCTTTAATCATCAGAGAAATGCAAATCAAAACTACTTTGAGATATCATCTAACTCCAGTAAGAGTAGCCCACATCACAAAATTCTAAAACTACAGATGTTGGTGTGGTGTGGAGAACAGGGAACACTTTTGCACTGCTGGTGGGAATGCAAGCTAATACGTTCCTTCTGGAAAGAAGTTTGGAGAACCCTTAGGGAACTAAAAGTAGACCTGCTGTTCAATCCTGCAATTCCTCTGCTAGATAAATATCCAGAAGACCCATAATCATTTAACAACAAAGATATCTGAACCAGAATGTTTATTGCAGCTCAATTCATAATTTCCAAGTCATGGAAGAAGCTCAAGTGCCCATTGACCCATGAATGGATTAATAAACTGTGACATCTGTATACCATGGAATATTATGTAGCCATAAAAAGATGGAGACTTTATCTCTTTTATGTTTACCTAGATGGAGCTGGAACATATTTCTTTTAGTAAAGTATCTCTGGAATGGAAGAAAAAGTAGCCAATGTACTCAATACTATTATGAGAGCAATATAAAATCACTCACACTTTCATACGAAAGGTAAAACACAACTATAGCTCAGGATGAAGGAGGGAAGAGGAAGGTGAAAGGAGGGGAAAAGGGAGGTAAGGTGGATGAAGGGTAATTGGTGGGACCTCATCTATGGTGCATATTGCCAGGGTACATGTCAAATCTATTAAGAGCAGAGTGTAAATGTCTTAACACAATAATTAAGTAAGTGAGGTGAAGGCTATGTTAACCAGTTTGATGTAAGCATTCCAAATTGTATATAAGTGCAGAACATTGTAACCCATAAATACATTAATGTACATAGTTATGATTTAATAAAAAAATTGTTAAGAGAAAAAAATAATCATTTTAATAATAGCAATATAAGTACCAATTAATTTAGTACTTATATAACTTGAACCCTCCACATAACATAAATTCTAAGGATTACTACAATTTGTCCTAACAAAAGGTTTCACACATTTGACAATGTTCCATTCTTTATCCACATCGTGAAATTGAGCTTCTGTTTGTCTATTACTCTATCAAGTGCAAGTAGATGTAACAGTGAATTAAAAGGTGATACCTCAGATACTGTATGTTAAAATACAGGTTATAAGCTATACTTAAAAGTCACTTTGACATGTACATGTAGAATATAAATGTCTTAACACAATAACTAAGAAAATGCTAGGAAGGCCATGTTAACCAGTGTGATGAAAATGTGTCAAACGGTCTATAAAACCAGTGTATGGTGCCCCATGATCACATTAATGTACACAGCTATGATTTAAAAATAAATACATTTAAAAAAATTACATTGATTAAAAAA